>CM039592.1:16928556-17075123 GCA_022457205.1 Saccharum spontaneum | reverse complement strand
GCTGGTGGAAGTGGTGCCAACAATGTCAACCACCAGGAACCACGTCCAGAACCACATTTGCCCCCTCCTCCGCCGCTTACCGCAGAAATGTTCTTCACACAGTTTCTTGGAAGTCAACGCAGTACTGAACAGTCACAGAGGAATATGGAAGACTTTCTGCGTACCATCGCGGAAAATGTTCAAAGGGGAAATAACCAAGGTGGTGGCCATGGAGTGAACCAGTACAGCAGTTTCAAGGATTTCATGGATACGAGGCCACCTATTTTCAAAGAAGCAGCAGAGCCACTTGATGCCGAAGAATGGATTAACACTATGGAAGATAAGTTCCGTGTGTTAAGGATGACAGAAGTTCTGAAAGTAGAGTATGCTGCACATCAGTTACAAGGACCAGCAGGAATGTGGTGGAAGCATCACCGCAGTACTTTTCCTCCTAATGCCCAGATCTCTTGGAGGGATTTCACTGAAGCTTTTAAGGGAGTTTATATTCCCCCAGGGTTGGTTGAGATGAAGCTTGGAGAGTTCTTAGCCTTGAATCAGGGTACCAAGACGGTGACACAGTATCTGCATGCCTTTAATAATTTGTGTCGCTATGCTCCAGACATGGTTGACACAGATGCAAAGAAGATTGCTAGTTTCAAAAGAGGGTTGAGTCCGAAGATGATGAAGCATGTGGGTACCAATACCCGCAACAGATTCAACGACTTTATCAGTGACTGTTTGAAGCAAGAGAAGAACAATAATGCTTACACCGCATCCAAAAATCGCAAGAGAGTGTTCGAGTCAGGACCGTCCCAGTCCAGAGTTGTCCCTGCCAATCGTTCATCTTATCGTCCGTCCGCACCTGGTGCGAGGTTCAGGCCGCCGCAGCATAAAACCCAGAACTACAAGGGGCCACAGAAACCGTACAAGATGGCAGTGCCGCCAACAAAGACCAACGCAGCTGCAGAACAGAGCAACTCCAAGGGAGCTATAGGGTCTGCTGGTACAGTGAAAGGGCCCTGCTACAACTGTGGTCAGCCAGGCCACTTTTCCAAGTTCTGCCCTTATCCGCCTAAAAAGAAGCAACAGACTTACAATGCCCGTGTGCACCACACCGCCATTGATGAAGTTCCTGAGGGAGAGCCTGTAACTGCTGGTAAGTTTCTTGTGAACCATCACCCTGCAGTTGTTCTTTTTGATTCTGGATCTTCGCATTCTTTCATGAGTCAAGCATTTGCACGGAAGCATGAACAACTATGCACAGAATTGAGTTATGGTTATCGCATAAGTTCAGCAGGAGCTGATGTGTTAACCAATAAGATGGTTAGAGGGGCAACCCTTGAGTTAGGTAGTCGGAAGTTTCGAGTGAACCTGGTAGTTATGCCTGGACTAGTTTTGGATGTAATAATAGGAATGAACTGGATGACAGACTGGGAAGCAGTCATAGATACAAGCAGTCGGATGCTTACCCTTAAAGATCCCCAGGCAGAGGGTACTTTTCAGGTACCATTGCCTAAAAGAACAGATCTTGTGAGTGTGACCTGTGCCATGGAAGTTGCTCCTATCCATCAGATCCCAGTGGTGTGTGAGTTCCCGGATGTGTTTCCAGATGAGTTACCTGGCCTTCCTCCAGATAGAGATGTTGAGTTTGGAATCGAGTTGATCCCCGGGACAGCTCCAATTTCGAGGAGACCTTATCGGATGCCTCCGGATGAGTTAGCTGAGTTGAAGAAACAGTTGGAAGAGTTATTAAAGAAGGGGTTTATTCGCCCAAGTAAGTCTGAATGGGGATGTCCTGCCTTGTTTGTAAAGAAAAAGAAAGAGGGTACTCTCAGGATGTGTGTGGATTACCGACCTCTTAACGCTGTAACCATCAAGAATAAATATCCCTTGCCTCATATTGATGTTCTGTTTGATCAGTTAGCTAAAGCCAGAGTGTTCTCCAAGATAGACTTAAGGTCTGGGTATCATCAGATAAAGATTAGACCTCAAGATGTTCCGAAAACCGCCTTTTCTACCAGATACGGGTTGTACGAGTATCTTGTTATGTCATTTGGACTAACAAATGCTCCTGCATATTTTATGTATCTGATGAATACGGTTTTCATGCCAGAGTTGGACAAGTTTGTAGTTGTCTTCATTGATGACATTCTAGTATACTCTGAAAACGAGAAAGAGCATGAAGAGCATCTGAGAATTGTCTTGACCAGGTTGAGAGATCATAAGTTATATGCTAACTTCAGCAAATGTGAATTTTGGTTGAAGAAAGTTCCTTTCCTCGGTCATATTCTATCTGAGAATGGAGTTTCTGTAGATCCGAGTAAAGTGCAAGAGGTTATGGATTGGAAGACTCCAACCACAGTGTCAGAAGTCAGGAGTTTCCTAGGCTTAGCTGGTTACTATCGCTGCTTTATCCCAGACTTCTCGAAGATTGCCAAGCCTATGACAAGTCTGTTACAGAAAGATCACAAGTTTGCGTGGACAGAGGAGTGTGAGACAGCTTTCCATACCTTGCGGAAACTGTTGACCACTGCTCCAGTTCTTGCACAACCCGACATCGAGAAACCTTTTGATGTGTTCTGTGACGCATCAAAAACAGGACTAGGGTGTGTGCTAATGCAAGAAGGAAGAGTCATTGCTTATGTCTCCCGGCAGTTGAGAAAACATGAAATCAATTATCCGACACATGATCTTGAGCTTGCCGCTGTAGTGCATGCCTTAAAGATTTGGAGACACTATCTACTGGGTAACGTGTGCAACATTTTCACCGATCATAAGAGTCTCAAGTACATTTTCACCCAACCAGAATTGAACATGAGACAGCGGAGATGGTTAGAGCTGATCAAAGACTACAACTTGAATGTACAGTATCACCCTGGGAAAGCCAATGTGGTAGCTGATGCTTTAAGCAGAAAGTCACATTGTCTGAATGTGCAACCCTTGCTTGAAGATGGTTTCGATCTAATGCACCCTGCCGTGCTACAAAGTATTCAGGTCAGTTGTTCCTTGGAGAGTAAGATTATAGAAGGTCAGAAAGCAGACAAGGGGATATTCCACATCAAAAAGAAGAGTCAAGAAGAACCCTCGAAACACTTCAGGGTGGATGAGCAGGATGTGTTGTGGTTCGACAACCGTCTTGTTGTTCCAAAGGATAGAGAGCTTAAGAATAAAATTTTGGATGAAGCTCATCTCTCTAAGTTGTCTATTCATCCTGGCAGCAGTAAAATGTATCAAGAACTAATACCTCGTTATTGGTGGACCAAAAGGAAGAAGGAAATTGCAGCGTATGTAGCCAGATGTGACACATGTTGTAGAGTAAAAGCAATTCACATGAAGCCTGCCGGAATGCTACAACCTTTGTCAGTACCGAGTTGGAAGTGGGATGATATAAGTATGGATTTTATCACGGGTCTACCCACTACTCAAAAAGGTCACGATTCTATTTGGGTAATTGTAGATCGTCTTACTAAGACAGCTCACTTTTTGCCTGTCAAAACGGAATATAGACCACCTCAATATGCTGAGAAGTATATTGCAGAGATTGTGAGATTGCATGGCATACCAAAGACTATAGTGTCGGACAGAGGGTCGCAGTTCACTGCTCACTTTTGGGAGCACTTGCACAAAGGTTTGGGGACTAGTCTGATTCGTAGCACTGCCTATCATCCTCAAACAGATGGTCAGACTGAGAGAGTTAATGCTGTTCTAGAAGATATGTTAAGAGCTTGTGTGTTGTCTTCCAGAGGTTCATGGGAGTCATGGTTACCATTAGCAGAGTTCTCATACAATAACAGCTATCAAGAGAGTATCAAGATGGCACCTTTTGAGGCTCTGTATGGCCGGAAGTGTAGAACACCGTTAAACTGCATTGAGCCCGGAGAAAGAAGGTATTATGGTATTGACTTCGTAGAGGAAGCCGAAAGGAAAGTTCATATCATCCAGCAGAATATGAGAGCAGCCCAGTCACGTCAGAAAAGTTATGCAGATAAGAGAAGGAGACCGCTTGTGTTCGAAGTTGGCGACTATGTCTATCTAAAAGTTACGCCAATGAAAAAGAAAAGGTTTGGTGTGCGCAGAAAGCTGGCCGCCAGATTTGTGGGACCTTACAAAATCCTGGAACGGAAGGGTCCTGTGGCTTACAAATTGGAGTTACCGGAGTCAATGGGTGCTATATTCCCAGTTTTTCATGTATCACATCTCAAGAAATGTTTGCGCGTTCCAGAGGAACGGATTGAACCTCGAGGCATAAAACTAAAGTCAGATTTGGTGTATCGTGAGCAACCAGTTCGAGTGTTGGATACCAAGGAAAGGGCTACTCGAAACAGTGTGGTGAAAACGTATAAGATACAATGGAGTCATCACGATGAAGGGGATGCATCTTGGGAAACGGGTGAATACTTAAAGAACGCCTATGAAGATTTTTATAATAAATGGTTCGTAACCCAAATCTCGGGACGAGATTTTTATAAGGGGGGAAGGCTGTAACACTCCGGTGTTACGCAATGCATTTTGCATGGCAATCATATTGCATAGCATTCATATCATTATAATCATGTATGATAATGGTATAATTCGATTAAAATAAAAGCTTAAACATGCTATATTTAATGGACTATAATAATATGATAATCACATTATATCAAAAGCCTTGCAACCATAATTTTTACATCACTTGGAACCTTAGTTCAAATTTTGGAGCTCAAATTTTGTCAAAAACTTGTTCAAAAATAATTATGAAAAATATTCAAAACTATTCCCTAATTTAGCTTTTATTTTGTCATTTAAAATCTATTAAGAATTTTGAAATGGCCCCTTAATCAAAGTTGTAGAGAATTCAATTTTGAGCAACTTTTATTTTTGGACCAAATCCATAAAATGCTTTCTTCTTGTTCAAAATTTGGTTTGAAGTTTGAAATGCATTTAAATTTGAAAATCGAAAATCAAAAATTTCATTTTTCCCTCGCGGGCCGCCGCCACCGATTCGGCCCAGAGCCAGAGCCGGCCCGCATCACCGCGCGCGCGCGCCCGCGCTGCCCCGCCTCGGCCCAGGCCCAGCCGGCCTTCTCCTTCCTCCGCCCGCGCCCTCGCCCGCGCGCGCTGGCGCTCCGGCAGAGCAAGCGCGCCGCGTGGCGGCCGCATGCCGGCCACAGCGGCCGGGTGGCGCTCGGTCGCCCCCACCAGCGCGAGCGCCCACTCCTTAACCCCCCCCGCAGCGCCTCGCCATTCCTCCCTCCGCTCTGCCTCCTTGCTTGTTCACCGCGCGCGGCTGCCGCTTTCCGCCTCCGCCACCGCACGCGCTCGCCGGACGCGCGCGTTCCGACGAGCTCCGTCCACCGCAGACCTCTCCATCTCGCCCCGAGCTTCCTCTCTCTCTGGCGCAACCCGTGCTCACCTCCATCTCCCGCGGTAAGCCCCACAGCCACGCCAATCGCTCGCCGGAGTTCCGGCCGAGCTCACCGTGGTTCTCCGCTCCGTGGAAACCCCGCCTCCGCCTCTTCTTTTCCCTCACTCGCGCAAGCATCTTGTTCGCCTCCTCCTCCCGGTGCTCGGACACCGTCTCCCGTGCCGCCCCATGGCCGGAGAGGTGCTCCCGCCGGTGAGCAGCGCCGCCGAGCCGCCATGGCCGGTGGCAAGCTCGATTTCGAGCTCCTCCGGTCATGCCAATGGTCTCAACGGGACCGCCTCGCCTTGGGAATCACGACGGTGGTGACCTCGTCGCCGGCGACCTCGCCGTCATCGAGATCCGCGCGGTCAGCGCCCTCCTTGACTCGGAGCGGCTGACGCGTGGGACCCGGTTGACCCGCGGGCCCGCCTGTCTGTCTCTGTGTGTGCGCGCGTGTGTAGATCGCCGGGTGCGTCTAGCAGTTCAGCGGCTGAAGTTAAAAAGGATTTTTGAAATTGATTTTTCAGAAAATGTATAAATGCTTTAGAAAAATTGTAACTTGCTCATTTTAGCTCCAAATTTGATGAAACAAATTTCTATGGACTCTTTGGGACCAGATCTATGATATAAAATTGTTGCATGTCAAAATTGATGTACTTTTCTGTAGAGTTTGTAATTAATTAGTAAAATGGCTATTTTCTTGATAAATACTTAATAAATCCTAGAAAAGTCAGAAAAATATGATTCCAAATTTATTAATCTTTTTGTGTCATGTACTTTCTAGGAAAATTTTATAGCTTGGGTGTTCTGTATAAAAATTTGTAGTTGCAGTTCAAATGCTTTTTATTACCAATATTTGTTATTTTTGTTATTTAAATAAATTTGAATAAAACATGCAAGTGATAATTTTTCCATAGTGTTTGTTTAGGTAGTAGATAGTAGAAAAATTCCTAAATCTATTGTTTGATACTTTTCATAATGTAAAGTATTTTAAATATCTATTTTAGGCCCTAGTTTGTTATTTTTGTGTAGGCAGTTCTAATTATCCAAATGCAGTAAAAATTTTATGTCAAGCTATTCTTGATATTAGTAATCCACTGTAATTTTATAAGATTTTTCTGAGCTACTAAAATATGTGTTGCTGTTCAACCTTAGGACTAATTAGGGTTTCTATTTATTCTTAATGCAAAGTTAGTTGGAAAATTATACTTTGGTGTATCTTTGAAGCCTCTTGATTCTCAAATACTCTCGCATGGTAGAAACTCGTGTTGGTAGTTTCCGAGTACATGTTCTTGGATGACGTAGACTACCTTGTAGAAGAGTCATAAGTTCCACATAATCCGATGACGGAATACATTCATTACATCGCATGCATTCCGCATCATCATCATCTCATGTCACCTCTGCAATGCACCTATGCATGTTGCACTCATACTTCTGCATCATACAGGATCGCAGGAGGTGGTTCCGACGGTTGTTCCCGAGGACGCAGAGGAGCAGCTCGAAGTGACGGAGCCGGAGCCAGCAGAAGCAGAAGAGGAGTCCGGTGAAGAGCTTCCGGAGTGCCCCGACCATCGTCCCAGTACCTTCGAGCGAGGCAAGCCCCGGAGCATTTCTCCCTCGGTTTGCAAAGAATTATTTATTAATTTCACTTAATCTGATGCATTAAGTTTAGGAGTTGTTTGCAAACGTTGCTGCATTATACCTTGTTCCACCTTGTTTTACCCGATCCTTGTCACCCTGGTGTCCACGGTCAATACTTGCTTAGCTTGCTTAGACCGGTAGAAGTCGGGTGATTGTCTGTCATCCGCGAGCTATAGGGGATTACCTGGTTTTATGTGAAAGAAATGCCATGTGAGAATAACTAAGTGTGGAAATGAATATGAGACCGGGCGGAAGCTTGCAGGGTTCTGGACTGTAGTGTCTTCCGTCTGTGTCGATTAAGGACCGTCCGATGTCGGGCCTCGGGTCATGTTGAACGCATGCCTCACATTTAGCTGGCCGGATAAAGTACCTTTCGACCGCGAAGCCGGGAGATTATTCGGGCCGAGTAGATTGCCCGCAACGCACTGTACCGGAGCAGTAGTGGCAGGAAACGGGGGCGCGATGATAAGGCCAAAGAGCAGTCGGGCAGCCCCCGGGTACATGTGGTTCCTGGCAAGCTCGCGACTTTACCTGAATGGTTGACTCGGTGACCAATACCTCACTTTAGCGGGTGAGTGAGGTTTGTGTGAGGAATAAATTACCAGCTGGTCAATAATCGATTCGAATCGCCATCGTTCACTGGATAGTGAACACTTGACTTGAGTTACTTCATCGTAGTAATATGGATGCAACACTTGGATAGTTATGAGGAAATGACATGGTAACTATTGTAAATTATCAATGGTAATCCTTGCTTGCTTAATTACATGGTTACTTTAGCATAAAGTGCAAACATAGTTGACAGGAGAATAAAGAATTAAAACATGACATGCTTTTGTAAATGATTTGCTAAGCTAAAAATGCTTTTCTTGCAAATGAGTCAGCTACCCCACCAAAATGCCTATCATGATCCTTGGAGTCTTTTTGTTCTGGTTCTGTCGGGTAAGTCTAGCTGAGTACCTTCTCGTACTCAGGGCTTTGTTCCCACTTATTGCAGATGGACAGATGTACTATGGTTATTGTATCAACTGTCTCTACCCTGCGATGGGCGAAGCCTAGGACCATGGGCAATGGTCACTCACTACTCCTCGCCTGATGCTTTTGTGGGAGATGATCGCGAGCTGGCACTGTATTTTGGAAAAGATGTGTGTGTGTGTGTGCGCGCGCTTTGAACTAATGCTTCCGCTACTTTATTCGAAACTGGTTTGTAATAACTATGTTTAAACTCCGATGTATTTTGTGCCGCAAACTACTATGTAACTTATGAAGGTAATCGCTGAACTTATTACGATCTTGGCTGTGATGTGAATTGGTTTGAAATCCGTCGAGATTTCACGGACTACCGGGTTATACGGGCTTAAGTTTGGTAAATTGTCCGTCCGTTGGATGAATTTCTTACTTAATCTCGTATAATTGGGCGGTTCTGTTACATGTAACCCCTACTACAAGCACCCTGGTGCAAGGCAACACTACTCGCTCTTACACTGGACATAGGGACATTCAACCCGAACCCGTATAATTCTCTATGTCCGCTTTGCACACCATCGAGGCCCTAGACGCGCAGAAACTCATTTAATCGTCGCTCTGTCTACCTCCCCCCCTCCCCGCTTCTGGACACCGACATTTGGCGTGCCAGGTAGGCGCTCTCTGCGCGTCGCATTTCATCTCCCAGGTCTCGATGGCTGCTCTCCACATCTGCTTTGCCTAGGCACCCACATCCAATTTGGTAGCCTAGATTTCTTCTGCACTGGAGTGGACTACGATTTAGTCCTTCTCCCCCCATCCGTCAACATCGATGCCATCTCGGTGGCCCTCTCTAGCCTTCACTTCTACACCGGTGAGGAGCAGGTCACGCAGCACGACAGGCCAAGAGGCTCCCGCAACAGGCCACAGCGGGCCAGAAAGTCATGCGGTCACAAGAAGGGCCACGGCCGGTCCTCGGCCACCGCCCACCTCGATCCGTCATCGAGAGAGACCCCTGCAGATCTACCAAGCCACCACATGCAGGCTATCACGGAGGTCCTCCAGACCACCGAGACGGCCGCAAACACAGGCCCCGGTGAAGACGACGAAGGATGGGCTGGCACCGACTTCTCTGGACTCGATGATCCGAAGGCTCTACGCGGACCACCTCCTCAGCGACATCACCTCCGACGACGACGGCTACGAGCTCACATGGCCATGATGTTGGAGGCAAAAGCCGCGCATGACGTCATCGCACTACAGTCGGTAGATTACTATATCTCCCCCGCTCCAGATCTACTGCCCTTTTTAAGAAGATGAACAAAAAGAAGATGAACAGTTTACGCTTGAATACAAACTATTAGCTCTTTTTACTCGCTGTAAATTATCCTTCGCTTTAAGCTATGGGTTAAAATGTCTGAGATAATCGCGTAGTGCGATTTCCTCCCTTCTTACGGTCCGACACGGCCTGGAGTTCGAAGGCTGGCCTGCTAAAGGTTCGACAACCGCTCTGGGCCACCCGAGTGAGGGATGGCGTGATAAGGTGCACACGAAGCGGCCAATACCCGGATGCGCTAAGCGTCTTGGGCCTTCCTGAGGCATGTTCGAGTCCAGGCCGGTTTACGGTTCGGGAGTTTTTTTTCCGAAAAATGGCAGCAAGCCCTCGGTGATGCCGGAATCAACCGCCAGGAATTTTTGAAGCCGGTCACTAGCTTACCTCTGTCGGATCCCCATCGACCGGGAACCGGGGCTTCACTTGAACTAACCCGATCGCAGCTCAACGGGCACCACGACTCGACCCAACGAGGGAAGCCGTGGCGTTGTCCAACCCCTCCTCTTTGCTAAAAAGACGTGTGAGGGATATACCAACTGAGTCTTCTGGCCGGGTCCGCACGAAAGTAAGGATTTCTAGAGACACAGGGACAGGAATGTCAAAATTTAGGGACAAAATCCATGACACTGACCCCTCAGTGGGCAATGGAGTCTGCCTCGAGTGATGAAACGGGCACGGAGGGGAATCCCTCCGTGGTGCTAGCGTCTTCCGCTCATTTTGAGGCCGATAGCTAGCGGCGTAGGGCCTGCCACCAGCTTGTTCAGGAGATTCAGGAGCATGACCATAACGACCAGGGCCTTGGTATTTGGACCTGCCACCAGTTCGTGCGAATGGCCTCGAGTCTTGAAAGTTACGGACAGGAGAGACAGGCCTTCGACCACTAGCTGCATATGCAGTTGGTTGGCGGCTTTGGAGCTGCTTCTGGAACTCTTTCATTTGATCTTGCACGTTTGTGCGTGTCCAGAATTCATTCACAATAGCTTGCCTAACAAGCTTCTTCAATTCACTATGTTCAGTTACCTGATTCGGTAGCTGCCGAATCTGCACAGTGCAGCCTGCAGCACTGTAGCACTTTTGTTTTTATTTGCTAATAATTGTCCAAATATTGATTAATTAGGCTCAAAATGTTCGTCTCGCAAAGTGCAACAAAACTGTGCAATTAGTTTTTGATTTCATCTACATTTAATACTCCATACATATGCCGGTATTTTGATGTGATGGGGAATCTTCTTTTTGCATAGTGGAATTTGGGGGTGAATTTGGATATCTAAACAAGGGCTAGGCCTATTGGCCAACACAGATAGCACGTAAGGCTCAATCACGACGGCGAGGAACTCAGGGACGCGTGACTTAGGCTTCGGCGTCGTGCTTCGGATAACCCGAGCACTTAACTCAGCCTGAAGTTTCTTGACGTTGCTTCGCTTCCGTCGATAGATGCGAAGAGCGTTCTTGCTGTTCCTGGAGCGCGCGGTGCACATCGACCAGGACAAGGAATAAGAAATATCATTAAGCGCCTCGAGGGCTTTGATCTCGAGAGATTGCAAGTTGCGTTCTTGAACAGTTGGGAGCAGCTCAGGCTCCTTCAGAAGCCTACGAGCTTCCGTGACGGCAGCCTGTCTTGCTTGTTTAGCTTTGCCGGACACATGCCCGCGGGCCTTCTTCGACTCCACGTCCTGAGTTTGCGATTCTTGCGTGGGGTGGTAGTACTTCTCATCTCCACTAGTGAAGACCGCCATGGGAGTATGAGTGCCGAAATGAACTTCATTGCTTCCTCGATGGTGATGGCAGGGAAGGACCCACCTGCGAGGGGGGAATCCTTCAATTAGTACACCATGTGATTCAACTTGTATGGATGAACGTACATTTTCTAAAGCTCCACGTGTATATATCAAACATATACACGGTGTGCTTCTCTATTTTTTTAAAAGTTCTGGCTACTTTGATCAGCAAGCCGTGCTCAATTTCTTTTCCTTTGGGAACCCAACGTAGGGAGAGTGAATCAGGCCTAGGGAGAGTGAATCAGGCACACAAAATTGGCACCGATCGGCCCATTCGTGTGTGTATATGTATATACGAGTCTACAACGCATAAGCATGCCGGACACATTTTTTTCTTTTATTAATCCCGTAACAAGCGTTACTCCTTTTCCTTCGTGCATCAGCCAGGAGGTGTGTCGATCTTCAGAGTAAGCATCGTCCAAACATATATGACAACAGTGATCGAGCGACCATTTTTTTTATGACGACCATTGAAGCGCAGCGAAGATGGGAGGAGAATTTGGTCCCACCGGGTGTGCCATTTTGTTTGGTCGAAAACTGAACGAAGACAAATACAAAATATAATGTAATGCAAAGGCGACACATGCACACATTCGAGAACCACATATTTCATTAATTCTTTCTTTAATATACAAAATATATGATCAACGAAAAAATGTCTTCTTTCGTCTTCAGCGTCATACTTAAGGAGAGGTCTGACTTGTAAGAAGATTGCGTAGTTCGCCGATTTCCGGGGCCTATTGGGCGCGGCCGGTTAATTACATCCGCAAGACGAGCTTGCGGAACACCTCCGATTAAGCTGTGCTTTCATGGTCGTCAAGTATTCGGTCGTCGTCAGCCATAGTAAAAATATGGGTGGCTTTACGTCGCCGAAGCTCGGTGGTGACATCGCCATCGCCATGTCGGAGTAAAACGGGGTATACTGTTGATGAAGGGGATGACTTTCGCCTCGTCGGTGCCCAATCATGTACGCCAACCTTCATTAACACGGACGTGTGTGAGTTGTCTTTGCCTCGTCGGTGCCCAGCAACGATGTGTCCGATCCCGTTAATTGGGACGTGTCGATGGAGTAGTGACCTCGCCTCATTAGCACTTGGCCAAAGTATCGTCTAGCCTCGTCGGCACTAGACATAGATGAATATATAGTAGAAAATCTGCCACAAATTAGCGGTACAAGCTTGGACAATGCTTTCTCATGTAATCAAATCGACAGCCTCCCGGCGTCGGTATTTGATAGTGAAACGAGGTGTCCTCACCTTGTGTGTCTCAACTCTTTGATCGTAGCAATGAATGGGGATTTCCTTTCTCGCGTCTTGTCTTTGTTCTTTTCTCACAACATTTGTAATTTGACTTTGTCCTATCTTTCTGAGTATGGCTTTTGCCGTATAGTTGGCCTCATTGGGTTATCTATGTTTTATGCAAAGTGTTTCCTGATCTATGATTGTTGCTCAGCACTTGAACATTTGTACTTGCTTTTCAGGACTTCGGTTAGTTCATCTGCAACCATATTTTCTCATTGTCATGGTACACCACATGTGCAAAGTTAAATTATCATGATCACGATTTTGGCTTGACTATCGGTCATCTTATGAAATTTTTTGTTGTTCCCGTTGCAATGCACGGGCAATTACCTAACGACGGCTTAGAATTCTGTGCCATGTTCATCCTCCTCCTTAAGGGTCCAGTCATGTTCTCTAGTACATCGTCCCAACTCGTGTCCCTAGCAGCACGCAACAGGTTGAGGGCAGAATCGAGCAGCAAGCTAGGAACGCGAAGGAGAAGATGTGGCCGCTTTCATGCTCATGCACACCACACGCGTAGAGTCATGAGAGCATTATCGCAGATGACCCGTGGATCATTTGATCAAAGCCAGCATAGGGATCCAAAGACGACCAAACTTTTCCAGTGATATGGCCCAATGATAAACCAGAGCTTGAACTCTCATTGAAAAAATTACAAAATGAAAATTTTAGAAAATATAAACTTCATTTGTTTTATTTATGATTTTTAAGCACAATCCAAAATGAAAATTTTAGGGTGTGACACCATAGAACTTTCTTTTTTGTGTTATCGCATTGGCATTTTATCCCATTTTAAATGTTTAAGAATAATTAGGGTAGTGTACATTCAACACAATAGCTGCACGAGGACTGATCATCATTACTCAAAATAAGCACATATGGTATACATGATATATGAGCCAATACAAGAAACGATTGACAAATGGAGCACTTGGAGCCTATAGTCATTTATTCCCATTGTTCATTGGCAGCTCGCTCTTCATCACATAGTAATTGCATTATTTGGAGATTTAGTTATTCATTTCGCGTGACAATTTGCTTCACAATCACTTTTTTCCTCATAGCAATAACCTTCACCCCCGAGGCAGCACCAGCACCTATTATGATTCATTGATTTGCAGAGTACGCCACCATGGTAGCACGTCCATTTTGGTATATTAATTTTCTGGGTACTCATTTCATCCATCACCGTTCCACCTATTTTTCAAGCATGTAATGTGAATCGATCTGTTAAATTACATACACAAGCACAGAAACATCTCTGTAATAAGCATAAAATCAAGGTGATGGAAGTCGATAGTTATAGTGGGCCCTCGTATCGTTGATCTTAATTACAACAGAGAGAAACATAGAGGTCTTCAGCAATTTGTATTTTGTTTGAATGGTGCAGGAAAAATATCAGCTAGTTTTGAGGAGATAATGGAGGAAAAAAAACATTTTGATTTATTTCACTTACATGCCACATGAATGGAAAAGCACCCGAGGACCAGCAGTGAAAGCAGTACTAGTGCGCCATTCTGCATTTTGTGTCCCTCCATGTTGTAAGGAACAAAACACTTTGTTGTATGTTCTTGGGAGATGTCTAAGAAAGGTTCGATGGTCTGCCTTTTATAGGACTTGAGAGGGAGCAGGAACGTCAAGGAATAAGGAGGTGAATGGCCAGAGTTGATGGAACTACACGTTAAAGCCATGCATTAGGGTGACGGTTCATGCAATTGAATAATGGAAAGTGATGACATGAAATAATGGGTTCTGTTATGTGTTGGTGGAGATTTATGGTGCACTTACACAGCTCTTAAGAGAGGCCATACTGTGGATGGCGGCACAAGAACTGCATGCTTGCATCTGCGTGGTCATGGTATTGTTGAGCAGGACGCTGACACATTATAGCCCTGCACGCATGCAAGGAGAAAGAGACATGCACCAGCAGGATTACGAAGGAGAAGAGAGATGGGTTTCCTTGCTATGGAAATAGATACGTGGTAGCCTAGTTGTTTGCTTGACGTGCACGTGCAAAGGAAATATGCCCAAGGAAAAGAAATAGAGACAGAGGAAAGGAATCGATTAGGCTGAACTTGATGATCACATTAGATGGAATAAAAGATTAGGCTAGAAAGAGATTTGACTCAAAATGAATTTTAAAGTTTTCAAATAAAGAACAAAACCTACTCAAGGCCTCATCTAATTTTGTAACTTATTTTTCACACAATTAAAATCAAATGCAAAGGCATGAATGCAACAAGTATATTATATTAAATTCTAAAATTTTGATAAAAACCACTTGTGCACTATTTTATATTATAAATAGCACAACTAAGTCTTGGAAAATATTAGAAAATTCATAAAACCATTGATTTTAATTAATGTTTTCTATTCACAACCCAAAATAGAAAGTTAGCGGCGATGATGTGGCACAGGCCCGAACCCAAATCGGCTAACGTGGCGGCGCTGCTGCGCCACTGATCTTGGCATGGCAGTGCCGTGCCATCTCCCACGGCGCGCCAGGGCCCAATACAGTGCCACGAGATGGCTTCCTCTTCCCTCTCTCTATCTCTCCATCCAATCCGTTTCATTCATACGCCCGACGCCGTCGCCCCCTCCCTTTGATCCTCCACCGCCGCCCCCTCCTACCTCTCCCTAGGGCTGCCGCCGCCCGATCGTCCCTGCTCGCCTCCGTCCCTCCCTTCCCCGAAGCTTCTCCTTGGCCTCGGTCACGATAATGATGCTCTTATTTGTTGTTTGAATGGTGGATTCAAAGATTATGAATGGTAGCTAGGGTTTGGAGGAAAATTGTATTTGGTAACTATGGGCTATGGTTTGCAGGAAAATATTAGTTCGCGTTTGGCAATGTTAAGGTTAATTAGTTAGTTAGAAGTATGTTTACCATGTTTAGTGTAAGGTTTACTTTTGTTCCTAAGTGTTGGTTATAATATTTTAGTTGTAGTGCAAATGGTTATCCTGTACATTACCAAGTGATGTTTTGATTGACGTTCAACTAGAACCGTTTTGTTAGATGCAAGACACGTATTGGGAGGAGTATTGGTGAAAACAGGGTCGTCCTAGAGAATTGTCGGGTATCCGTATTAACCATACCCGATGGTGGAGCGCTGACGGCGTGTTAGCCATTGATCGCCCTAGACTCAGAGTCCCCATCCCGTCTTGCCCAAGCCTCGCGAAGAGGTCCCGGGCGAAACAACGCCTCGGGGGCAGCCTCCGCCTCGCCCGAGCCCCGTGATGACATCGATGACGCTCGGTCCCTGCGTGACCCTCATCCGTTCCGCCCCTTTATCTGCATCCCGGTCTCGGGCACGAAGCCACGAGCGGGATAGGGGCCCACCACGCCGCCCACTCCCATCAATAGGACATACGGAGGTGTGGGGGACGCGTGGGAGACAGGGAGTGACCCCGGTCTTTTCCAACATCGTCGGTAGCCATACTGCCACAGTGGCAGGCTTACCGGCAACTGTGGCACCTAACCCCTCTCTACACAAATCCCGGTACATGAAACGGCGGTACAACTCTACAAGACTAGACGTGGCTCCGGTACGCTGTGCCAGTGGATGGAGTGGCCTGGACTCGATGGCCTTAACGTCAACACCACCATAAGGACGTCGACCGACGATGGACGGGTAGGAAACTAAGACTCCTGTGACCCTTCTTTTCGTTTTTCTCTTTCTTCTTTTCCTTCCTATCGCTTGTAACCCGAGCCCTCCCCTTGGACGCTATAAAAGGGGAGGCCGGGACCCCATCTGGTGCAGCGACCAGGAGGCAGACCAAGTCTCCAAGCCCTCAGGCACTCCCATTCTTGCTTCCCCATACTCCGCTGAGACCTAGGATCGGCTCCCTCTCTCACAAAGCTTGTAACCCCTACTATGAGCACCATGGTGTGAAGTACACGAGCTCTGGCTCACGCTAGACATAGGGACATTTTGCCTGAACCAGTATAAATCCTTGTGTCCACTTCGCACTAACCTTCCAAGCCTAAGACGCGTAGATATAAATTCACTAGTTGTTGTGTTCGATACACCGACAGTTGGCGCGCTAGGTAGAGGTCATCTGTGCATCACGATCGTCATCGCCAGACCTCGGATGGCCAACCCCGGCGATACCTGGAGTCCCGGCACGCACGTGCACATTGGGGGTTTGGGTTACATCGTCAGCACAATCGGGAATCTGATCTTGATCTCCGCCGCAACGACACCACCGTCTGTCGACCGCCTCGACACCGTCATCCAGACGGTGGATGGCCGGGACCATCGCTCCCCTGTAAGGACCAATCCTCGCTTTACTCTGGCCTTCTAGATCCGCTTTGGGAGCCTAGACTTCCTCTGCACAGGAGTGAACCACGACCTAGTTCTACTCCCCCCCCTTCCGCGCCGGAGGATCGTACGTCACCCGCCGGCATCGACTCTATCATCGAGTCGTTGCTCGGCCTCTGCCTACATGCCTCCGAAGGCGTCCAACCCCGCGACGGCGGCTACCCGAAGATGGAGCGTGGGCTCGACGCCCTCCTGGGACCAAACCCGTCCCGGCAAACAGAGTACGAATCTACCACGTAATTATATATCCTGCTAGGCCTACAGACGGGAGGTGGACTACAGAGGACTCAACGAAGCTGTCACCTTCGCGATCTACCACCGATCCGGAATATAGGGTGGATCTACGAGTAACCCTAGTCTAAGCGCCACGCTTACACTACGAATTATACTCTAACCTAGTCGACTAGATTAAAGCGCTCAAAAGAGACTCGCAAACCAGAAGAATAATATAAACATGAATCTTACTTAAATCAGAAGTTGATTGCCAGAGCCTGAGCCATCTCAGGAGCAAGCCCACGTAGAGCCCGATCCCGTCGAAGTACAAGCCGTAGAAGAAGCACCGACAGGCCGGCACCTCCTCCGAACTCCTCTCCCGCTCGAGGCCCTTGACGTCACTAGAGGCTCCCGAGTCCCGCGTTGGCCTCATCCACCTAGCCTTTTTTCCACGTCCCGCCCTAGGAACGGAAGGAGGCGGGACAGGGGGCCCCCACGCCGCCCATTCCCACCGACGGGACGTACGGGGACGTGGGGGACGTGGGGACATAGCACGTGACCCCGGTCATTTCCTAAGTACCTGTGGCCATACTGCTGCGAAGGCAAGCCTACTGGTAGCCATACTACAGACGAGCACGACGCACACAACCACACATGACAGGATGCAGAGGAATGACCTTACGCATCAACATAGACGGGTGATTGGCTCGATCGACCAGCGCCAAGCCTCCAGAACACACACACACAAGCCTCCAAGAGACTTGGGACAGATTCCCTCTCTTGAACTCTTGTAACCCCTACTACAAGCACCCTGGTGCAAGGCAACACTACTTGCTCTCACACTGGACATAGGGACATTCAACCTGAACCAGTATAATTCTCTATGTCCGCTTTGCACACCATCGAGGCCCTAGACACGCAGAAACTCATTTAATCGTCACTCTGTCTACCTCCCCCCTCCCCGCTTCTGGACACCGACATTTGGCGTGCTAGGTAGGCGCTCTCTGCGCGTCGCGTTTCATCTCCCAGGTCTCGATGGCTGCTCCCCACATCTGCTTTGCCTAGGCACCCACATCCGATTTTGGTAGCCTAGATTTCTTCTGCACTGGAGTGGACTACGATTTAGTCCTTCTCCCCCCATCCGTCAACATCGATGCCATCTCGGTGGCCCTCTCTAGCCTTCACTTCTACACCGGTGAGGAGCAGGTCACGCAGCACGACAGGCCAAGGGGCTCCCACAACAGGCCGCAGCGGGCTAGAAAGTCATGCGGTCACAAGAAGGGCCACGGCCGGTCCTCGGCCACCGCCCACCTCGATCCGTCATCGAGAGAGACCCCCGCAGATCTACCAAGCCACCACATGCAGGCTATCACGGAGGTCCTCCAGACCACCGAGACGGCCGCAAACACAGGCCCCGGCGAAGACGATGAAGGATGGGCTGGCACCGACTTCTCTGGACTCGATGACCTGAAGGCTCTACGCGGACCACCTCCTCAACGACATCACCTCCGACGACGACGGCTACGAGCTCACGTGGCCATGATGTTGGAGGCAAAAGCCGCGCATGACGTCATCGCACTACAGTCGATAGACTACCATATCTCCCCCCGCTCCAGATCTACTGCCCTTTTTAAGAAGATGAACAAAAAGAAGATGAACAGTTTACGCTTGAATACAAACTATTAGCTCTTTTTACTCGCTGTAAATTATCCTTCGCTTTAAGCTATGGGTTAAAATGTCTGAGATAATCGCGTAGTGCGATTTCCTCCCTTCTTACAGTCCGACACGGCCTGGAGTTCGAAGGCTGGCCTGCTAAAGGTTCGACAACCGCTCTGGGCCACCCGAGTGAGGGATGGCATGATAAGGGGCACACGAAGCGGCCAATACCCGGATGCGCTAAGCGTCTTGGGCCTTCCTGAGGCATGTTCGAGTCCAGGCCGGTTTACAGTTCGGGAGTTTTTTTCTGAAAAATGGCAGCAAGCCCTCGGCGATGCCCTGTTGACGGTTCTTAAGTATCAATTATAACCATCAAATAAATAAAGAAAAGGACCTATATGCAAGCAACACCTAGAATTAGGGTTTGATCTAACAGAATTCCACGAGTTTTGCTGTTTATCTATTTCTGCAGGGGGTTATCAGGAAATACGGAAGAAAGGCCCACATGTCGGATTAATGACGGGATATTGACTGAACACGTAATTATCTTACATCTAGAAGATTCCAGAAGCCACGGGAACAAACGGGAGCCGTAACGGGCCAGGACACAGGGCGCCCGCCCTGTGCCCTAGGGCGCCCGCCCTGCCCCCGGGACCAATCAGGTCGAGTCTCGCGGATTATGCTCTACCGCCTTTGAGGATCAAGGAAAACCGTAGGATGAAGGTCGGTTTGATCCGACGGTCCAGATTCATCCAAAAGGGCTATATAAGCAAGGCCCCTGACCCCTGGTGGAGAAGACCCCAATTCATTATTCAGTTGCATATCTCTAGTTAGGGTTTAGAGAGAGAGGTTCCCTCTAGGGTTCCGACCTCTTAGGGCTTAGCATCCAATGTGAAAGTAGAATTAGTTCTACTAGATTGAGAGAGATAGAGTGGAGGTGTAGATCGGAGGAAGCCGGCCTGTCGGTGTCTACTCCGAGGTTGTACCTGCGGGAGCAAGTTCTTCTAACCCGAGGCTTGTTCTCAGGATTCTTCAGTATTTCGACTTCTAAATTCTAGTAAGTTCTTTGTTTTATTGTTCTTTGGTTTATGAGTTTACTTTGATCTCTTCGCGTAGAGTTTAGAGTAATCATCTCTAGCGTAAACGTGGTGTTTAAGCTAGGATACTCATAGATATCCCCTCGTCTAGCCGGACCGTGGTAGTAGCGAGGAACGTGACAATTCCGAGTTACCTTTGTATTCCATATCCCGTTAGCAGGATCGATAGGGTTTATAGGTGCGGGTTGAACATCCTTTGTGGTGTCTAGATTCCGTAAACCTCCCCAATAGAATAGTAGATCATCCTACCAAGGTTAGAAGAAGAGTGCGGTTGTAGTCTTCTCTATACATCACTCACATCGAATCATAGTGGTTGTAGCCTAAAGGTTAGTAGTAATAAATTTGGTTAGTCAGATGCACTCTTTCTCCTAAAGGTAAAAATATAAATACGATACCCAGGATAACATCTCGGGTGAAGTGCTCACCGATATCCGTGCGCTTGCGGATCCTATTTCCTAATTACGTTACCAAATATCAACAAGCATTTCTGGCGCCGTTGCCGGGGAGAAAGACGGTTTGCTGAGATAACCTTGAGTCTTACTACTAGCTTGTATTCATACTTTTTCTTATCTTTTTCATTCTTTCTTTTTCTTTTTACCAAAAATGGAAAACCAAGGTTCTATATCTATCTTTGATGCCGCAACACCTTCAGCAACTGACCTTTTACCATGGGAGTCATCACAGCCTATCCAAACATCCCAGTATAAGTTAAGTTCAAGGTTGATTGCGATGATTCAAAATTTATCTTTTTCGGGAAAGGAAGACGAAAACCCTTACCTTCATATTAGAGATTTTGAGCAGACATGCGATTGTCTTCGCATTGATGGCATCTCTGATAAGACTTTACGTTGGAAGCTTTTTCCTTTTTCTTTAAGAGGAGAAGCTAGACGATGGTATAGTCAGAAGGTAAGTTAACAGCAAGGTGAATGGGGAGTTTTAAGAGCCAACTTTTGTCTAGATTTTTTTCCCTTGACCGTACTGGTGACCTTAGACTCGAAGTCCTATCTTTTAAACAAAAAGATAATGAAACTTTGGGGAAATCCTGGAAATATTTTTCTGATCTTTTAGAATCTGGTCCAAAACTTTTGCTTGAAGACACTGTTCTTTTATTTCACTTTTTTCGAGGTCTTCAGAAAGATAATAAACAAATGCTGCATACTATGGCTAGAGGTTCTTTCTTTCGTATCCCTACTGATGAAGCTGAGGGGATCTTGAATAGAATCCTTGAAGCTGAGATGGATAATGCCCTCCATGATAAAACCTACGAAGCCGAAGTAGACACTCTGCCAAATTTTTTATCTACTTTAGCTATCCCAGGTTCTGAGCCACAAAAGGAAGAAATTCTACCATCTGATTTCATGCTAGACATAGAATCCGATCTCTTTGCCGATTTTGGAAACATTTCAAACTACCATTCTATAGACCGACCCCAAAACGGCCAATTTAGCATTTGTTTACCAAGTGAACGTCAATTGAGAGAGCTTATCTCGGTTATGAGTAGCGAATGGTTAGAGGAGTCAGAGCTTTCCTCTGAAGTAATCTGAGTGGACACACCCTCTATAACTATACGCTGTGCTTATAATTCTGATCAATTTAACGCTCTCTATAATCCTGTTGTGGGGATCAATATTATGTCCGAAGCTTTTGCACTTAATTTATTTGGGAAACTTGTTTTAACCCCCACAACAAAGGTCATAAAGGAATCTTCGGGACGATTAGTCCCCAGTCTTGGAATTATTAATGTCCTACCCTTTATGATAGAAGGCTCCATGGTTCATTTGAACTTTTATATCTTTGATACATGGGACTTCGACCTGTTGATAGGACAACCATTTAGAAGACTCCTTTGTGAAGGTCAAACTGGAAAGCTACACATTTCTTTTGGAAAGGATTTTAAATTCCCTATGACAATTTCTCACTCCTTGAATAATAAGATCGAGTCATCTCTTTTGCCTGATCCTATGGAGGAGGTAAAGGCTGCATCTCTAGAACTTTTAAATGAATCAGACTTAGAAGAAGAAGCCCCTTTCTTCATAGAAGAGGAAGCTGAACCTTCTGAAGCTGAACCTTTAGATGAGTTTGCAGAAACACCCAGACCTCCTATAGAGCTTAAAACTTTACCACCCGGTCTTATCTATGCTTTCCTAAACAATAATCCAGAGTTTCCTGTGATCATTAGTAATAAACTCACTCAGAAACAAACTCTGCGATTAATGACCGTTTTAGAAAAACATCACTCAGTCTTTGGCTACTCACTCCAAGATCTTACAGGAATCAGTCCTATGATTTGCACCCATCGCATTCCGACAGATCCTTCTGTTTCACCTTCTCGGGAACCCCAACGTAGACTCAACAGCGCGATGAGAGAAGTAGTTAAAAAGGAAGTTATAAAGTTGCTGCATGCAGGGATTATATATCCTGTGCCGCATAGTGAGTGGGTGAGCCCTGTTCAAGTTGTGCCTAAAAAGGGAGGCATGACTGTTGTTACAAATGAGAAGAACGAGCTAATTCCGCAACGCACCGTCACAGGGTGGCGGATGTGCATTGACTATAGAAAACTGAATAAAGCCACGAAAAAGGATCACTTTCCTTTACCTTTTATAGATGAGATGTTAGAGCGGTTAGCGAACCATTCGTTCTTCTGTTTCTTAGATGGATATTCAGGGTACCACCAGATCCCGATCCATCCTGATGATCAAAGCAAAACCACTTTTACCTGTCCATACAGAACTTATGCTTATCGTAGAATGTCTTTTGGGCTATGTAATGCACCAGCTTCTTTTCAAAGATGTATGATGTCTATATTTTCTGATATGATTGAAGAGATTATGGAAGTTTTCATGGATGATTTCTCAGTTTATGGAAAAACTTTTGATAGTTGTCTTGAGAACTTAGATAAGGTTTTACAAAGATGTGAAGAAAAGCACTTAATCCTTAATTGAGAAAAATATCATTTTATGGTTAGAGAAGGAATAGTGCTAGGACACCTAGTGTCTGAAAGAGGTATTGAGGTAGATAGAGCTAAAATTGAAGTAATTGAACAACTACCTCCATCTGTGAATATAAAAGGAATTCGAAGTTTTCTTGGCCATGCTGGTTTTTATCGCAGATTTATAAAAGACTTTTCATTTATTGCGAGACCACTTACTCTTTTGCTAGCCAAGGATGCTCCTTTCGAATTTGATGATGCATGTCTAAATTCTTTCAATTTATTAAAGCAAGCACTCATTTCTGCACCAATCATTCAACCCCCTGATTGGTCGTTGCCTTTTGAAATTATGTGTGATGCTAGTGATTATGCTGTGGGGGCAGTTTCGGGACAAACTAAAGATAAAAAGCATCATGCAATTGCTTATGCAAGTAAAACTTTGACAGGAGCTCAACTTAATTATGCAACCACTGAAAAAGAGCTTCTAGCTGTTGTTTTTGCCATTGATAAATTTAGATCTTACTTAGTAGGAGCTAAAATAATTGTTTACACTGATCATGCTGCACTAAAATATTTGCTCACTAAGAAAGATGCTAAACCTCGCTTAATCAGATGGATTTTATTACTCCAAGAATTTGACTTAGAAATAAAAGATAAAAAGGGAGTAGAAAATTCTGTCGCTGATCACTTGTCTAGAATGTACTTTAAGAATTCACAGGAACCCCCCATTAATGACTCACTCCGGGACGACATGCTTTACGGGATTAACAGATCTGACCCCTGGTATGCAGATATTGTTAATTTTATGGTTTCAGGTTATGTACCACCCGGAGCAAACAAGAAGAAGCTTATTCAGGAAAGTCGTTCACATATATGGGATGAGCCATATCTCTTCCGAGTATGCGCTGATGGCCTACTTAGAAGATGTGTGACCACTGAGGAAGGATTGAAGATCATCGACAGATGTCACTCATCACCATACGGAGGTCACTATGGAGCATTCCGTACACATTCAAAGATCTGGCAATGTGGATTCTACTGACCTACGATGTACGATGACACAAGGCAATATATCAGAAGATGTGGGCCATGTCAAAGGCACGGAAACATAAATACAAGGGATGCCATGCCACTCACCAACAACCTTCAGATTGAACTCTTTGATGTCTGGGGAATAGACTACATGGGTCCATTTCCCCCATCTAAGAAGTGTGAGTTCATCTTGGTGGCGGTTGATTACGTCTCCAAGTGGGTAGAGGCACTACCTTGCAAACATGCTGACAATATCAGTTCGAAGAGGATGTTTGAGGAAATCATATTTCCAAGATTTGGAGTCCCCAGGATAGTGATAAGTGATGGAGGATCACACTTTATTGACAAGCGCTTCGAGCACTATCTATCAAGACATGAAATCCGTCACAACGTCGCTACTCCCTATCATCCTCAGACAAGTGGCCAAGCAGAGACTTCTAACAAGCAAATCAAGAACATTCTTCAGAAGACGGTGAACGAGATGGGAACGGCATGGAAGGACAAGTTACCCGATGCACTCTGGGCTTACCGGACAGCATACAAGACCCCAATTGGAATGTCTCCATACCAATTGGTATACGGAAAGACCTGTCACCTACCTGTTGAACTTGAGTTCAAGGCACACTGGGCCATAAAAAGATAGAATATGGACCTAGATATCGCCGGAAAACATAGAAGAATGCAATTATCGGAGTTAGAAGAATGGCGGGAGAAAGCATATCACAATTCAAAGATCTACAAAGAAAGAGTCAAGAGATGGCATGACAAGAGGATCAAGAAGAAAGAGTTCTCACCCGGAGATAAGGTATTACTTTTTAATTCTAGGGTGAAGCTTTTCGGGCATGGAAAGCTCCGGAGCAAATGGGAAGGACCATTCAAGGTAATTCATTCATCATCCCACGGAGCTATCACACTTCAAAATGATGAAGAAAGCAAAAAATAAGTATGGGGGAGATTCCCTGACATGTCACACACACTTCGATCGCACCACTCCATGAACCAGGTACACACTCTGTACACTTTTATTACACACTTACACACTCACCTTAGTTTGTGCAAAATTTTATCTCTCTAAACATGATAAATTAAAAGGATAAAAATGCTTATAATCATGATCAATCTCACTCTGTGATATTTCCTGGAAACCTGCAATTATTAAAATTATTTCAAAACCCTGTGTTGCTAAAAGTCATTGTGGAATAAGAGATGGTAAGGGTATGAGTACCTTATTCTTAGTATCTTTATTGCTTAGAGAATTTGTTTTAAAAATCTCAAAATTATAGCTACCATCCTCAAGTTTTATATGCCTGCTAAACATGAAAATATTAATTAAAGCTATCTGCTTTGTATTGAGTTTGTTCAAAACAAGTTAGACCCAAGTTAGACCCTTGTTGAAAGATTTATCATACTCCTAAGATCAAGACATTTTTATTCAGAAAGATTCACTCTTCCGAAGTATTATTGCGTTAGAGGCATGGGCTATGCAAAATTATGAATATATCAAGGAAATAAAAAGGAGCAAGTGCTCGATAACCTCGTGGAAAAAAATGGACAAGTGTCCGGCAGTAGAATTAGGGGTACCTCGGTATCCACCCAAAATGAAAAAAAATGAGATATGATAAAAATATGATGGAAAGAAAATGATAGCCCATGGTCCCTCTAATAAGCAATATGCCAATAAGAGTGACAAGTTTTTAATTTTCAAAATCTTTGATCTAAGAGTATGACATTCTTCTCCTCGGATCCGGTTTTGACCATACAAGGTATGTATGCTTAAAGAATTATTTTTGCAAAATCAAAACAGCCTCAGAGAGAAATATAAAAGATAATGAGTGACTCTGAGAGCACCTATGAGGATAAAAGTATGCTAAGTTTTTCTTTTCAAAAATATGTAAAAACTCCAAGTGATAAGGGATTAAGAAGAAGAAAGGCTCTTTACTCTGACCATATATTTCCCTGACTATAAGTGCACAGTGGATTTTTACAGCACCCTGCAGGTATGAAAGAATGTTTCAACCCCAGATGTTTTATTAACCAACCTTTTCTCGAGGACGAGTAAAAGCCTAAGTATGGGGGTGTTTGTTGACGGTTCTTAAGTATCAATTATAACCATCAAATAAATAAAGAAAAGGACCTATATGCAAGCAACACCTAGAATTAGGGTTTGATCTAACAGAATTTCATGAGTTTTGCTGTTTATCTATTTCTGCAGGGGGTTATCAGGAAATACGGAAGAAAGGCCCACATGTCGGATTAATGACGGGATATTAACCGAACACGTAATTATCTTACATCTAGAAGATTCCAGAAGCCACAGGAACAAACGGGAGCCGTAACGGGCCAGGACACAGGGCGCCCGCCCTGTGCCCTAGGGCGCTCGCCCTGCCCCCGGGACCAATCAGGTCGAGTCTCGCGGATTATGCTCCACCGTCTTTGAGGATCAAGGAAAACCGTAAGATGAAGGTCGGTTTGATCCGACGGTCCAGATTCATCCAAAAGGGCTATATAAGCAAGGCCCCTGACCCCTGGTGGAGAAGACCCCAATTCATTATTCAGTTGCATATCTCTAGTTAGGGTTTAGAGAGAGAGGTTCCCTCTAGGGTTGCCACCTCTTAGGGCTTAGCATCCAATGTGAAAGTAGAATTAGTTCTACTAAATTGAGAGAGATAGAGTGGAGGTGTAGATCGGAGGAAGCCGGCCTGTCGGTGTCTACTCCGAGGTTGTACCTGCGGGAGCAAGTTCTTCTAACCCGAGGCTTGTTCTCAGGATTCTTCAGTATTTCGACTTCTAAATTCTAGTAAGTTCTTTGTTTTATTGTTCTTTGGTTTATGAGTTTACTTTGATCTCTTCGCGTAGAGTTTAGAGTAATCATCTCTAGCGTAAACGTGGTGTTTAAGCTAGGATACTCATAGATATCCCCTCGTCTAGCCGGACCGTGGTAGTAGCGAGGAACGTGACAATTCCGAGTTACCTTTGTATTCCATATCCCGTTAGCAGGATCGATAGGGTTTATAGGTGCGGGTTGAACATCCTTTGTGGTGTCTAGATTCCGTAAACCTCCCCAATAGAACAGTAGATCATCCTTACCAAGGTTAGAAGAAGAGTGCGGTTGTAGTCTTCTCTATACATCACTCACATCGAATCATAGTGGTTGTAGCCTAAAGGTTAGTAGTAATAGATTTGGTTAGTCAGATGCACTCTTTCTCCTAAAGGTAAAAATATAAATACGATACCCAGGATAACATCTCGGGTGAAGTGCTCACCGATATCCGTTCGCTTGCGGATCCTATTTCCTAATTGCGTTACCAAATATCAACATGCCCGAAACAACCCTAGGAACTGCCCGAACCAACCGCCAGGAATTTTTGAAGCCGGTCACTAGCTTACCTCTGTCGGATCCCCATCGACTGGGAACCGGGGCTTCACTTGAACTAACCCGATCGCAGCTCAACGGGCACCACGACTCGACCCAACGACGGAAGCCGTGGCATTGTCCAACCCCTCCTCTTTGCTAAAAAGACGTGTGAGGGATATACCAACTGAGTCTTCTGGCCGGGTCCGCACGAAAGTAAGGATTTCTAGAGACACAGGGACAGGAATGTCAAAATTTAGGGACAAAATCCATGACACTGACCCCTCAGTGGGCAATGGAGCCTGCCTCGAGTGATGAAACGGGCACGGAGGGGAATCCCTCCGTGGTGCTAGCGTCTTCCGCTCATTTTGAGGCCGATAGCTAGCGGCGTAGGGCCTGCCACCAGCTTGTTCAGGAGATTCAGGAGCATGACCATAACGACCAGGGCCTTGGTATTTGGACCTGCCACCGGTTCGTGCGAATGGCCTCGAGTCTTGAAAGTTACGGACAGGAGAGACAGACCTTCGACCACTAGCTGCATATGCAGTTGGTTGGCGGCTTTGGAGCTGCTTCTGGAACTCTTTCATTTGATCTTGCAGCTGCCGAAATTGGTGCTGGAGCTGATCGGACGCTGGTGCGTTGGCACGAGGCGATGGTGCTTCGTTCTTTAGTGCCGCAAATTTGTTTTCCTCAGGGCTAGAATCAGCCCTGGCATGGTATGATGTAACCATCGTTGGCGAGTGAAGGAGAATATTTTCAGCGCGGGTTACAGTTGCACATCCAGGAAATTTGGCCGCACGTTTTAATGTGCGTGTCCAGAATTCATTCACAATAGCTTGCCTAACAAGCTTCTTCAATTCACTAGGCCTATTGGCCAACACAGATAGCACGTAAGGCTCATTCACGACGGCGAGGAACTCAGGGACGCGTGACTTAGGCTTCGGCGTCGTGCTTCGGATAACCCGAGCACTTAACTCAGCCTGAAGTTTCTTGACGTTGCTTCGCTTCCGTCGATAGATGCGAAGAGCGTTCTTGCTGTTCCTGGAGCGCGCGGTGCACATCGACCAGGACAAGGAATAAGAAATATCATTAAGCGCCTCGAGGGCTTTGATCTCGAGAGATTGCAAGTTGCGTTCTTGAACAGTTGGGAGCAGCTCAGGCTCCTTCAGAAGCCTACGAGCTTCCGTGACGGCAGCCTGTCTTGCTTGTTTAGCTTTGCCGGACACATGCCTGCGGGCCTTCTTCGACTCCACGTCCTGAGTTTGCGATTCTTGCGTGGGGTGGTAGTACTTCTCTTCTCCACTAGTGAAGACCGCCATAGGAGTATATCCCTCACACCATTTTTTTCTCGATGAATCAGGCACGGAGCAGGAGAGAACTTCATTGCTTCCTCGATGGTGATGACAGGGAAGGACCCACCTGCGAGTGGGGAATCCTTCAATTAGTACACCATGTGATTCAACTTGTATGGATGAACGTACATTTTCTAAAGCTCCACGTATATATATCAAACATATACACGGTGTGCTTCTCTATTTTTTTAAAAGCTCTGGCTACTTTGATCAGTAAGCCGTGCTCAATTTCTTTTCCTTTGGAACCCAGCGTAGGGAGAGTGAATCAGGCCTAGGGAGAGTGAATCAGGCACACAAAATTGGCACCGATCGGCCCATTCGTGTGTGTATATGTATATACGAGTCTACAACGCATAAGCATGCCGGACACATTTTTTTCTTTTATTAATCCCGTAACAAGCGTTACTCCTTTTCCTTCGTGCATCAGCCAGGAGGTGTGTCGATCTTCAGAGTAAGCATCGTCCAAACATATATGACAACAGTGATCGAGCGGCCATTTTTTTTATGACGACCATTGAAGCGCAGCGAAGATGGGAGGAGAATTTGGTCCCACCAGGTGTGACATTTTGTTTGGTCGAAAACTGAACGAAGACAAATACAAAATATAATGTAATGCAAAGGAGACACATGCACACATTCGAGAACCACATATTTCATTAATTCTTTCTTTAACATACAAAATATATGATCAACGAAAAAATGTCTTCTTTCGTCTTCAGCGTCATGCTTAAGGAGAGGTCTGACTTGTAAGAAGATTGCGTAGTTCGCCGATTTCCGGGGCCTATTGGGCGCGACCGGTTAATTACATCCGCAAGACGAGCTTGCGGAACACCTCCGATTAAGCTGTGCTTTCATGGTCGTCAAGTATTCGGTCGTCGTCAGCCATAGTAAAAATATGGGTGGCTTTACGTCGCCGAAGCTCGGTGGTGACATCGCCATCACCACGTCGGAGTAAAACGGGGTATACTGTTGATGAAGGGGATGACTTTCGCCTCGTCGGTGCCCAATCATGTACGCCAACCTTCATTAACACGGACGTGTGTGAGTTGTCTTTGCCTCGTCGGTGCCCAGCAATGATGTGTCCGATCCCGTTAATTGGGACGTGTCGATGGAGTAGTGACCTCGCCTCATTAGCACTTGGCCAAAGTATCGTCTAGCCTCGTCGGCACTAGACATAGATGAATATATAGTAGAAAATCTGCCACAAATTAGCGGTACAAGCTTGGACAATGCTTTCTCATGTAATCAAATCGACAGCCTCCCGGCGTCGGTATTTTATAGTGAAACGAGGTGTCCTCACCTTGTGTTTCTCAACTCTTTGATCGTAGCGATGAACGGGGATTTCCTATCTCGCGTCTTGTCTTTGTTCTTTTCTCACAACATTTGTAATTTGACTTTGTCCTATCTTTCTGAGTATGGCTTTTGCCGTATAGTTGGCCTCATTGGGTTATCTATGTTTTATGCAAAGTGTTTCCTGATCTATGATTGTTGCTCAGCACTTGAACATTTGTACTTGCTTTTCAGGACTTCGGTTAGTTCATCTGCAACCATATTTTCTCATTGTCATGGTACACCACATGTGCAAAGTTAAATTATCATGATCACGATTTTGGCTTGACTATCGGTCATCTTATGAAATTTTTTGTTGTTCCCGTTGCAATGCACGGGCAATTACCTAACGACGGCTTAGAATTCTGTGCCATGTTCATCCTCCTCCTTAAGGGTCCAGTCATGTTCTCTAGTACATCGTCCCAACTCGTGTCCCTAGCAGCACGCAACAGGTTGAGGGCAGAATCGAGCAGCAAGCTAGGAACGCGAAGGAGAAGATGTGGTCGCTTTCATGCTCATGCACACCACACGCGTAGAGTCATGAGAGCATTATCGCAGATGACCCGTGGATCATTTGATCAAAGCCAAAATAGGGATCCAAAGACGACCAAACTTTTCCAGTGATATGGCCCAATGATAAACCATAGCTTGAACTCTCATTGAAAAAATTACAAAATGAAAATTTTAGAAAATATAAACTTCATTTGTTTTATTTATGATTTTTAAGCACAATCCAAAATGTAAATTTTAGGGTGTGACACCATAGAACTTTCTTTTTTGTGTTATCGCATTGGCATTTTATCCCATTTTAAATGTTTAAGAATAATTAGGGTAGTGTACATTCAACACTATAGCTGCACGAGGACTGATCATCATTACTCAAAATAAGCACATATGGTATACATGATATATGAGCCAATACAAGAAACGATTGACAAATGGAGCACTTGGAGCCTATAGTCATTTATTCCCATTGTTCATTGGCAGCTCGCTCTTCATCACATAGTAATTGCATTATTTGGAGATTTAGTTATTCATTTCGCGTGACAATTTGCTTCACAATCACTTTTTTGCTCATAGCAATAACCTTCACCCCCGAGGCAGCACCAGCACCTATTATGATTCATTGATTTGCAGAGTACGCCACCATGGTAGCACGTCCATTTTGGTATATTAATTTTCTGGGTACTCATTTCATCCATCACCGTTCCACCTATTTTTCAAGCATGTAATGTGAATCGATCTGTTAAATTACATACACAAGCACAGAAACATCTCTGTAATAAGCATAAAATCAAGGTGATGGAAGTCGATAGTTATAGTGGGCCCTCATATCGTTGATCTTAATTACAACAGAGAGAAACATAGAGGTCTTCAGCAATTTGTATTTTGTTTGAATGGTGCAGGAAAAATATCAGCTACTCTATAGTAATTAGTTTTGAGGAGATAATGGAGGAAAAATACATTTTGATTTATTTCACTTACATGCCACATGAATGGAAAAGCACCCGAGGACCAGCAGTGAAAGCAGTACTACTAGTGCGCTATTCTGCATTTTGTGTCCCTCCATGTTGTAAGGAACAAAACACTTTGTTGTATGTTCTTGGGAGATGTCTAAGAAAGGTTCGATGGTCTGCTTTTTATAGGACTTGAGAGGGAGCAGGAACGTCAAGGAATAAGGAGGTGAATGGCCAGAGTTGATGGAACTACACGTTAAAGCCATGCATTAGGGTGACGGTTCATGCAATTGAATAATGGAAAGTGATGACATGAAATAATGGGTTCTGTTATGCGTTGGTGGAGATTTATGGTGCACTTACACAGCTCTTAAGAGAGGCCATACTGTGGATGGCGGCACAAGAACTGCATGCTTGCATCTGCGTGGTCATGATATTGTTGAGCAGGACGCTGACACATTATAGCCCTGCACGCATGCAAGGAGAAAGAGACAGGCACCAGCAGGATTAGGAAGGAGAAGAGAGATGGGTTTCCTTGCTATGGAAATAGATACGTGGTAGCCTAGTTGTTTGCTTGACGTGCACGTGCAAAGGAAATATGCCCAAGGAAAAGAAATAGAGACAGAGGAAAGGAATCGATTAGGCTGCACTTGATGATCACATTAGATGGAATAAAAGATTAGGCTAGAAAGAGATTTGACTCAAAATGAATTTTAAAGTTTTCAAATAAAGAACAAAACCTACTCAAGGCCTCATCTAATTTTGTAACTTATTTTTCACACAATTAAAATCAAATGCAAAGGCATGAATGCAACAAGTATATTATATTAAATTCTAAAATTTTGATAAAACCACTTTTGCACTATTTTATATTATAAATAGCACAACTAAGTCTTGGAAAATATTAGAAAATTCATAAAACCATTGATTTTAATTAATGTTTTCTATTCACAACCCAAAATAGAAAGTTAGCGGCGATGATGTGGCACAGGCCCGAACCCAAATCGGCTAACGTGGCGGCGCTGCTGCGCCACTGATCTTGGCATGGCAGTGCCGTGCCATCTCCCACGGCGCGGGAGGGCCCAATACAGTGCCATGACGTGGCTTCCTCTTCCCTCTCTCTATCTCTCCATCCAATCCGTTTCATTCATACGCCCGACGCCGTCGCCCCCTCCCTTTGATCCTCCACCGCCGCCCCCTCCTGCCTCTCCCTAGGGCTGCAGCCGCCCGATCGTCCCAGCTCACCTCCGTCCCTCCCTTCCCCGAAGCTTCTCCTTGGCCTCGTTCACGATAATGATGCTCTTATTTGTTTTTTGAATGGTGGATTCAAAGATTATGAATGGTAGCTAGGGTTTGGAGGAAAATTGTATTTGGTAACTATGGGCTATGGTTTGCAGGAAAATATTAGTTCGCGTTTGGCAATGTTAAGGTTAATTAGTTAGTTAGAAGTATGTTTACCATGTTTAGTGTAAGGTTTACTTTTGTTCCTAAGTGTTGGTTATATTATTTTAGTTGTAGTGCAAATGGTTATCCTGTACATTACCAAGTGATGTTTTGATTGACGTTCAACTACAACCGTTTTGTTAGATGCAAGACACGTATTGGGAGGAGTATTGGTGAAAACAGGGTCGTCCTAGAGAATTGTCGGGTATCAGTATTAACCATAACCGATGGTGGAGCGCTGACGGCGTGTTAGCCATTGATCGCCCTAGACTCAGAGTCCCCATCCCGTCTCGCCCGAGCCTCGCGAAGAGGTCCCGGGCGAAACAACGCCTCAGGGGCAGTCTCCGCCTCGCCCTAGCCCCGTGACGACATCGATGACGCTCGGTCCCTGCGTGACCCTCATCCGTTCCGCCCCTTTATCTGCATCCCGGTACCAGGCACGAAGCCACGAGCGGGATAGGGGCCCACCACGCCGCCTACTCCCATCAATAGGACATACGGAGGCGTGGGGGACGCTAGGAGACAGGGAGTGACCCCGGTCTTTTCCAACATCGTCGGTAGCCATACTGCCACAGTGGCAGGCTTACCGGCAACTATGGCACCTAACCCCTCTCTACACAAATCCCGGTGCATGAAACGGCGGTACAACTCTACAAGACTAGACGTTGCTCCGGTACGCTGTGCCAGTGGATGGAGTGGCCTGGACTCGATGGCCTTAACGTCAACACCACCATAAGGACGGCGACCGACGATGGACGGGTAGGAAACTAAGACTCCTGTGACCCTTCTTTTCGTTTTTCTCTTTCTTCTTTTCCTTCCTATCGCTTGTAACCCGAGCCCTCCCCTTGGACGCTATAAAAGGGGAGGCCGGGACCCCATCTGGTGCAGCGACCAGGAGGCAGACCAAGTCTCCAAGCCCTCAGGCACTCCCATTCTTGCTTCCCCACACTCCGCTAAGACCTAGGATCGGCTCCCTCTCTCACAAGCTTGTAACCCCTACTATGAGCACCATGGTGTGAAGTACACGAGCTCTGGCTCACACTAGACATAGGGACGTTTTGCCTGAACCAGTATAAATCCTTGTGTCCGCTTCGCACTAACCATCCAAGCCTAAGACGCATAGATATAAATTCACTAGTTGTTGTGTTCGATACACCGACAGTTGGCGCGCCAGGTAGGGGTCTTCAGTGCGTCACGATCGTCATCGCCAGACCTCGGATGGCCAACCCCGGTGATACCTGGAGTCCCGGCACGCACGTGCACATTGGGGGTTTGGGTTACATCGTCAGCACAATCGGGAATCTGATCCTGATCTCCGTCGCAGCGACACCACCATTTGTCGACCGCCTCGACACCGTCATCCAGACGATGGACGGCCGGGACCATCGCTCCCCCGTAAGGGCCAATCCTCACTTTACTCTGGCCTTCTAGATCCGCTTTGGGAGCCTAGACTTCCTCTGCACGGGAGTGAACCACGACCTAGTTCTGCTCCCCCCTTCCACGCCGAAGGATCGTACGTCACCCGCCGGCATCGACTCTATCGTCGAGTCGTTTCTCGGCCTCAGCCTACATGCCTCCGAAGGCGTCCAACCCCGCGACAGCGTCTACCCGAAGATGGAGTGTGGGCTCGACGCCCTCCTAAGACCAAACCCGTCCCGGGACGCCCTCCATCACCTCAGCTTCGCCTTCACGAACACCATGTTGTAGCTCACAAGGGACCACCTCTCTCCCTAGAGCTGTTCTCCTCATCCGCAAGGCAGGTGTGGCCTTACAGGTTACGCGACGCCGTGAGCACTTACGCCAGTCTTGTGGCTAGATGCTGTCCGCAACCTGTGGAGAGCACGTCCGCGCATCCGCCGGGCCACCGCCTGTAGACCATATCGGAGGTCCTCGAGAGCTCCAAAACAGCCTCTAGCATGGACTCCCCCAAAGTGGCCAGCAAGTGGAACGGCGTAGACTTCTCCGGGCTCGGCGATCCGGCAGCCTTGTGCCGCTTCCTTAACACTAGCGATTACCTCCTCAAGGCCTCGGATTCCTACTCCGATGATGGGCATTATGATCCGTCGCACGAATGCTTCATGTGCGACGGAGAACATCCCACGCGGACCCCGAACGAAAACGAGGACCTCGGGATCCAAGCTAGAGCGGAAGCCGGGGGAAGATCAAAAACACCTAAAGGAGCAACACGCGGTCCTCAAGGCAAGAATCCAGATAAGCAGAAATCAAGAAAATGACATCATAATGGAGAACCAGTATGGCATCTAAAGCTTAGTGTCAGGGATCAATATCCCAGGATACCCAAACGAGTAGTGGAATACGCCACCCCGTACATCTACTAGGGCCCTACCGCAGGGGACCAATAGATGCACCTAGCCAAGGACGCTGACAGCGCGTCAGAGCCCGAAGCCGGGGGCCAATCTCCGCCTCGGCCAAGCCTTATGGAGAGGCCTCGGGTGAATTGGAATGCCTGGGTGATGATTTCCATCCCGCTCGAGGCCCTTGACGTCACTAGAGGCTCCCGAGTCCCACGTTGGCCTCATCCACCTAGCTTTTTTCCGCGTCCCGCCCTAGTAACGGAAGGAGGCGGGACAGGGGCCCCCACGCCGCCCATTCCCACCGACGGGACGTACGGGGACGTGGGGGACGTGGGGAGATAGGACGTGACCCCGGTCATTTCCTAAGTACGTGTGGCCATACTGCTGTGAAGGCAGGCCTACTGGTAGCCATAATACAGACGAGCACGACGCACACAACCACACAGGACAGGATGCAGAGGAATGACCTTACGCATCAACACAGACGGGTGATTGGCTCGATCGACTAGCACCAAGCCTCCAGAACACACACACAAGCCTCCAAGAGACTTGGGACAGATTCCCTCTCTTGAACTCTTGTAACCCCTACTACAAGCACCCCGGTGCAAGGCAACACTACTCGCTCTCACACTGGACATTCAACCCGAACCAGTATAATTCTCTATGTCCTCTTTGCACACCATCGAGGCCCTAGACGCGCAGAAACTCATTTAATCGTCGCTCTGTCTACCTCCCCCCTCCCCGCTTATGGACACAGACATTTGGCGTGCCAGGTAGGGGCTCTCTGCGCGTCGCGTTTCATCTCCCAGGTCTCGATGGCTGCTCCCCACATCTACTTTGCCTACGCACCCACATCCGATTTGGTAGCCTAGATTTCCTCTGCACTGGAGTGGACTACGATTTAGTCCTTCTCCCCCCATCCGTCAACATCGATGCCATCTCGGTGGCCCTCTCTAGCCTTCACTTCTACACCGGTGAGGAGCAGGTCACGCAGCACGACAGGCTCAGGGGCTCCCGCAACAGGCCGCTGCGGGCCAGAAAGTCATGCGGTCACAAGAAGGGTCACGGCCGGTCCGCGGCCACCGCCCACCTCGATCCGTCATCGGTAGAGACCCCCGCAGATCTACCAAGCCACCACATGCGGGCTATCACGGAGGTCCTCCAGACCACCGAGACGGCCGCAAACACCGGCCCCGGTGAAGACGACGAAGGTTGGGCTGGCACCGACTTCTCCGGACTCGATGACCCGAAGGCTCTATGCGGACCACCTCCTCAGCGACATCACCTCCGACGACGATGGCTACGAGCTCACGTGGCCATGATGCTGGAGGCAAAAGCCGCGCATGATGTCATCGCACTACAGTCGGTAGATTACCATATCTCCCCCCGCTCCGGATCTACTGCCGTTTTTAAGAAGATGAACAAAAAGAAGATGAACAGTTTACGCTTGAATAAAAACTATTAGCTCTTTTTACTCGCTGTAAATTATCCTTCGCTTTAAGCTATGGGTTAAAATGTCTGAGATAATCGCGTAGTGCGATTTCCTCCCTTCTTACAGTCTGACACGGCCTGGAGTTCGAAGGTTGGCCTGCTAAAGGTTCGACAACCGCTCTGGGCCACCCGAGTGAGGGATGGCATGATAAGGGGCACACGAAGCGGCCAATACCCGGATGCGCTAAGCGTCTTGGGCCTTCCTGAGGCATGTTCGAGTCCAGGCCGGTTTACGGTTTGGGAGTTTTTTTTTCGAAAAATGGCAGCAAGCCCTCGGCGATGCCCGAAACAACCCTAGGAACTGCCCGAACCAACCGCCAGGAATTTTTGAAGCCGGTCACTAGCTTACCTCTGTCGGATCCCCATCGACTGGGAACCGGGGCTTCACTTGAACTAACCCGATCGCAGCTCAACGGGCACCACGACTCGACCCAACGACGGAAGCCGTGGCATTGTCCAACCCCTCCTCTTTGCTAAAAAGACGTGTGAGGGATATACCAACTGAGTCTTCTGGCCGGGTCCGCACGAAAGTAAGGATTTCTAGAGACATAGGGACAGAAATGTCAAAATTTAGGGACAAAATCCATGACACTGACCCCTCAGTGGGCAATGGAGCCTGCCTCGAGTGATGAAACGGGCACGGAGGGGAATCCCTCCGTGGTGCTAGCGTCTTCCGCTCATTTTGAGGCCGATAGCTAGCGGCGTAGGGCCTGCCACCAGCTTGTTCAGGAGATTCAGGAGCATGACCATAACGACCAGGGCCTTGGTATTTGGACCTGCCACCAGTTCGTGCGAATGGCCTCGAGTCTTGAAAGTTACGGACTGGAGAGACAGGCCTTCGACCACTAGCTGCATATGCAGTTGGTTGGCGGCTTTGGAGCTGCTTCTGGAACTCTTTCATTTGATCTTGCAGCTGCCGAAATTGGTGCTGGAGCTGACTGGACGCTGGTGCGTTGGCACGAGGCGCTGGTGCTTCGTTCTTTAGTGCCACAAATTTGTTTTCCTCAGGGCTAGAATCAGCCCTGGCATGGTATGATGTAACAATCGTTGGCGAGTGAAGGAGAATATTTTCAGCGTGGGTGACAGTTGCGCATCCAGGAAATTTGGCCGCACGTTTTAATGTGCGTGTCCAGAATTCATTCACAATAGCTTGCCTAACAAGTTTCTTCAATTCACTAGGCCTATTGGCCAACACAGATAGCACGTAAGGCTCATTCACGACGGCGAGGAACTCAGGGACGCGTGACTTAGGCTTCGGCGTCGTGCTTCGGATAACCCGAGCACTTAACTCAGCCTGAAGTTTCTTGACGTTGCTTCGCTTCCGTCGATAGTTGCGAAGAGCGTTCTTGCTGTTCCTGGAGCGCGCGGTGCACATCGACCAGGACAAGGAATAAGAAATATCATTAAGCGCCTCGAGGGCTTTGATCTCGAGAGATTGCAAGTTGCGTTCTTGAACAGTTGGGAGCAGCTCAGGCTCCTTCAGAAGCCTACGAGCTTCCGTGACGGCAGCCTGTCTTGCTTGTTTAGCTTTGGCGGACACATGCCTGCGGGCCTTCTTCGACTCCACGTCCTGAGTTTGCGATTCTTGCGTGGGGTGGTAGTACTTCTCTTCTCCACTAGTGAAGACCGCCATGGGAGTATGAGTGCCGAAATGAATCAGGCACCGAGCAGGAGAGAACTTCATTGCTTCCTCGATGGTGATGGCAGGGAAGGACCCACCTGCGAGGGGGGAATCCTTCAATTAATACACCATGTGATTCAACTTGTATGGATGAACGTACATTTTCTAAAGCTCCACGTGTATATATCAAACATATACACGGTGTGCTTCTCTATTTTTTTAAAAGCTCTGGCTACTTTGATCAGCAAACCGTGCTCAATTTCTTTTTCTTTGGAACCCAGCGTAGGGAGAGTGAATCAGGCCTAGGGAGAGTGAATCAGGCACACAAATTTGGCACCGATCGGCCCATTCGTGTGTGTATATGTATATACGAGTCTACAACGCATAAGCATGCTGCACACAAGAATAATTAGGGTAGTGTACATTCAACACAATAGCTGCACGAGGACTGATCATCATTACTCAAAATAAGCACATATGGTATACATGATATATGAGCCAATACAAGAAACGATTGACAAATGGAGCACTTGGAGCCTATAGTCATTTATTCCCATTGTTCATTGGCAGCTCGCTCTTCATCACATAGTAATTGCATTATTTGGAGATTTAGTTATTCATTTCGCGTGACAATTTGCTTCACAATCACTTTTTTGCTCATAGCAATAACCTTCACCCCCGAGGCAGCACCAGCACCTATTATGATTCATTGATTTGCAGAGTACGCCACCATGGTAGCACGTCCATTTTGGTATATTAATTTTCTGGGTACTCATTTCATCCATCACCGTTCCACCTATTTTTCAAGCATGTAATGTGAATCGATCTGTTAAATTACATACACAAGCACAGAAACATCTCTGTAATAAGCATAAAATCAAGGTGATGGAAGTCGATAGTTATAGTGGGCCCTCATATCGTTGATCTTAATTACAACAGAGAGAAACATAGGTCTTCAGCAATTTGTATTTTGTTTGAATGGTGCAGGAAAAATATCAGCTACTCTATAGTAATTAGTTTTGAGAAGATAATGGAGGAAAAATACATTTTGATTTATTTCACTTACATGCCACATGAATGGAAAAGCACCCGAGGACCAGCAGTGAAAGCAGTACTAGTGCGCTATTCTGCATTTTGTGTCCCTCCATGTTGTAAGGAACAAAACACTTTGTTGTATGTTCTTGGGAGATGTCTAAGAAAGGTTCGATGGTCTGCTTTTTATAGGACTTGAGAGGGAGCAGGAACGTCAAGGAATAAGGAGGTGAATGGCCAGAGTTGATGGAACTACACGTTAAAGCCATGCATTAGGGTGACGGTTCATGCAATTGAATAATGGAAAGTGATGACATGAAATAATGGGTTCTGTTATGCGTTGGTGGAGATTTATGGTGCACTTACACAGCTCTTAAGAGAGGCCATACTGTAGATGGCGGCACAAGAAAAGCATGCTTGCATCTGCGTGGTCATGATATTGTTGAGCAGGACGCTGACACATTATAGCCCTGCACGCATGCAAGGAGAAAGAGACATGCACCAGCAGGATTAGGAAGGAGAAGAGAGATGGGTTTCCTTGCTATGGAAATAGATACGTGGTAGCCTAGTTGTTTGCTTGACGTGCACGTGCAAAGGAAATATGCCCAAGGAAAAGAAATAGAGACAGAGGAAAGGGATCGATTAGGCTGAACTTGATGATCACATTAGATGGAATAAAAGATTAGGCTAGAAAGAGATTTGACTCAAAATGAATTTTAAAGTTTTCAAATAAAGAACAAAACCTACTCAAGGCCTCATCTAATTTTGTAACTTATTTTTCACACAATTAAAATCAAATGCAAAGGCATGAATGCAACAAGTATATTATATTAAATTCTAAAATTTTGATAAAACCACTTTTGCACTACTTTATATTATAAATAGCACAACTAAGTCTTGGAAAATATTAGAAAATTCATAAAACCATTGATTTTAATTAATGTTTTCTATTCACAACCCAAAATAGAAAGTTAGCGGCGATGATGTGGCACAGGCCCGAACCCAAATCGGCTAACGTGGCGGCGCTGCTGCGCCACTGATCTTGGCATGGCAGTGTCGTGCCATCTCCCACGGCGCGGCAGGGCCCAATACAGTGCCACGAGATGGCTTCCTCTTCCCTCTCTCTATCTCTCCATCCAATCCGTTTCATTCATACGCCCGACGCCGTCGCCCCCTCCCTTTGATCCTCCACCGCCGCCCCCTCCTGCCTCTCCCTAGGGCTGCCGCCGCCCGATCGTCCCTGCTCGCCTCCGTCCCTCCCTTCCCCGAAGCTTCTCCTTGGCCTCGGTCACGATAATGATGCTCTTATTTGTTGTTTGAATGGTGGATTCAAAGATTATGAATGGTAGCTAGGGTTTGGAGGAAAATTGTATTTGGTAACTATGGGCTATGGTTTGCAGGAAAATATTAGTTCGCGTTTGGCAATGTTAAGGTTAATTAGTTAGTTAGAAGTATGTTTACCATGTTTAGTGTAAGGTTTACTTTTGTTCCTAAGTGTTGGTTATAATATTTTAGTTGTAGTGCAAATGGTTATCCTGTACATTACCAAGTGATGTTTTGATTGACGTTCAACTACAACCGTTTTGTTAGATGCAAGAGACGTATTGGGAGGAGTATTGGTGAAAACAGGGTCGTCCTAGAGGATTGTCGGGTATCAGTATTAACCATACCCAATGGTGGAGCGCTGACGGCGTGTTAGCCATTGATCACCCTAGACTCAGAGTCCCCATCCCGTCTCGCCCGAGCCTCGCGAAGAGGTCCCGGGCGAAACAACGCCTCGGGGGCAGTCTCCGCCTCGCCCTAGCCCCGTGACAACATCGATGACGCTCGGTCCCTGCGTGACCCTCATCCGTTCCGCCCCTTTATCTGCATCCCGGTCTCGGGCACGAAGCCACGAGCGGGATAGGGGCCCACCACGCCGACCACTCCCATCAATAGGACATACGGAGGCGTGGGGGACGCGTGGGTGACCGGGAGTGACCCCGGTCTTTCCCAACATCGTCGGTAGCCGTACTGCCACAGTGGCAGGCTTACCGGCAACTGTGGCACCTAACCCCTCTCTACACAAATCCCGGTGCATGAAACGGTGGTACAACTCTACAAGACTAGACGTGGCTCCGGTACGCTGTGCCAGTGGATGGAGTGGCCTGGACTCGATGGCCTTAACGTCAACACCACCATAAGGACGGCGACCGACGATGGACGGGTAGGAAACTAAGACTCCTGTGACCCTTCTTTTCGTTTTTCTCTTTCTTCTTTTACTTCCTATCGCTTGTAACCCGAGCCCTCCCCTTGGACGCTATAAAAGGGGAGGCCGGGACCCCATCTAGTGCAGCGACCAGGAGGCAGACCAAGTCTCCAAGCCCTCAGGCACTCCCATTCTTGCTTCCCCACACTCTGCTGAGACAGACAGGGGCAGGGCATCCCAAGATTCCCCTCACCGGCGATTAGTCAGCGCCGGTACGTCGCACTCAGCTGAGGAGCAGCGCGCGCTCCAATCAGACGCTACTGCTGACCGCACGAAAGCCGAAAGGGGCGCCGGCGCGGGCACGGGCACGGGCACGGGCAGAGGCACCGGACGAACGCGGCGCTGCGCCATTGGGATTGACAAAGCAGCACCGCATATGCAGCATGCCGCGCAATGTGGGGAATGGGATCGGAGGAGCTAGCAGTATAGGTATAGCTTGGCGAATTGGCCCGTTGGCCGCCGGGACCGCCGTGAGGACGAGGAATAGCGAGAACCATAGGTGGGATCGAGCTCGCCGAGTCTGCAGGGCATCAGCCATCAGATTCAGGATTTGCCGCCTGCGACAGCCGCGGGCGCTGGCCGATCCATTTCCTGTTGTCTGCCGCTGCTGTTGGCACGCACCACACCCGGACCCGGGTCGCTTTCGTTCCCGACAGCGGCGACACGGACACGCAGCACGGTGCGACACACTAGCACGCGTCGCAGCTGTTTCGCATGTTTGGGCTGGGTCCGCCACTATCGCTCACGACAAGGCCACCCGTTTCCTTGGTCCGCCCCTAGGCCGGCCGTTCCTCGCGCCTCCCCGAACGTCGTAGCCATCGCGCGCTCGAGCCGTTGTCACCGTACGTTACGTGGGCCAGCAACGGGCGTAGCATGGAGCGCACCCGTGTCTCGTTTGCCCTCAGCTGCTTGCTTGACCTGAATTAATTTTGAAAATTTTGGGGATGGGTATCAAATCGAACCGGCCCAAGATGGGGGCCCAACGCAAATCTCAAATGTACTTACCGATGGTTGGGTTATGGGAAAACTCCAATTTACCTCCTTCAACAGTTTTTAAAAAACTTTCTTTAATAGGTTCTCAATCTGGATTATTGTGACTGAAAGTACTGTTCGCTGGTTTATTGTGAGAGAAAAATACTGCTGGATGGCTGCTGATTCCGCTGAATCAGCGAAACGAACAGGGTTTTTCTCTCTGAACTACAAAAACTATTTTAATTTACCTCTCTCGACTTTTAAGACCATTATTTTTTCACCTTGAATGATTTTGATGATAGTTTTGCTAATGTGGCTCTACGTCAAAGGAGGGTAAACCGGACTTAGCTAAAGTTCAGGGAGATAAATTAGATTAGAAATATTTTTAAAAACTAATAAAAACCAAATAATTAGTTTTCAAAAATTATCTAATTACTTTTTCATGTGTCTTGACGACGCACCACGGGTGCTCCGTAGGCAGACTATTAATGTAGAATAATTATAAACACCAAAATAAGTCCATCAAGTTTCAAATAATTTGAAGCTAGGCACCATAAGATAGAGCATGATTTTAGATGAATTTTTTGAAAGTTTATTTTAAAATTTTTGTTTATAAAGTATTTCTAGTCTAATTTACCTTCTAAACTTTCAACATTTGCATATGGCACCAGATCAGCCGAAAACCATCTCAGGTGTAAAAAAATGGTTTCAAAAGTTGAGGTCAAAAATTGGTTTTTCTAAGTTGAAGTTCAGGGAAGAAATGGACGATCGCGATAGTTGACGGGGGCAATTTGGATGACGGCCGGATCTGTCTATTTGAAACTTGGGTGATTTGACCCATTTGGTCACTCAAGCAAATTGGGAAGCCGAATCACACAAATAAGACAAAAGCCAAATTCGTGTGAAACAAAGCAACTGATCACACGAATAATCATAGAGCAGAAAACACACACATAACCACCATAACACAATGAAGACTACAAAGCATAGAGACAAGAAATTTTAAAATATAATCCAAATATATAAAATAGAGAATTTACGCAAAAAAATAACAAAATTTTAAAAACGAAAATTCAGACAATTTCTATGAAAGACAAAAACAAAAAAAAACTAGGCAAACTGGCTCAAACAAGATTTCTATGAAAGGCAACATCACAAAAATTCTAGGAGAACTGCCGCAAACAAACCAAAAAATACAAAATTTGAAAAACAAAAATTTTCTATGAATTGCAGAACACAAATTCTCTAAATATGTGCCAATACAAACATACCAAATAGCAGAATTTCAAAAGACAAAAACACAAATCTTCTCCAAAACAATGTATCTAAGAGAACCTGAGTGAAATGCCTCAAAAAAGACAGAACTAGCAACTTATAGCACTGAATATACTTACATACAGAATACATGTCAATTACACATGATGAACAACTGTAAGTGAAATAAAACTACACTATAGCTAGGAAGGATAACAATACAAGTTCAACCATACTCAGAGCAGCCACAACACGTCCACAGTCACACGCACATATGCAACAGTTTGTCATTCAAAACCTACTACACAGCTTCGTGGTAGCAGGAACTGAGCAATTCAACAGAAGAGCATACAGACGAACTAGCTCATCAATTGAAACTTGCAAGGTGCAAAAACACAGCCTATCGACTTGAGCAAAACACAAATCCAGGTCAGAATTTATTAGACACACCAACTATTAAAATTACAGGAAAGCTGCTAAAATTAACTAGGGCATCTAACTAAGTTAACTAAAACAACTAGCCAGATGATCAAGTAAAACACAAAAAAAATCTACCAGATAAGTTAATACCACACTGAATAAATTTACAGTGAAGAAATCATTATAAAAATAATTAAAAGAGAATTTAATCACACAAACTGACAACCAAATCAAACTGTAGCACCACCTCCAACTCAGATTATAGGACTAGTATTATGAGTAAAAAAGGAAAAATTACAGTACTACATAAAGTGAATTACACCAATCCTGATGGTGTAAAACAACCACAACAATGTGTCAGAAGTGCATGGAGAGGAGTCTCATCAAACGGCAGCAAAGATCCAAGACCATACTTCCGAATCAGATCTTTATGTTCATTTGAAAGAGACTTTATCACACTCGAAAAAGTTGACACAGAGAATCTTGAAAAACCAACTTTTGGTCTACCATCAGACTTCATCTGCACATATAATTGTTGAAACAAAAATTAAAAGAAAAAAAGGACAAAGGAAATACAAAAACAAAATATAAAAAAACTTAAAATAACTGCATACATTATGAGTCAAAGAACTTATGAACTTCTTCAACTCCTTAAGCCTGCAACACTGGTCAAAAAAGAAAAAGTAAATACATAAGGACAAATTTAAAAAAAAAGCAAGACAAAAAATTGGAAAAAAATTAAAGATAATAACAAAAAGGCATACATCTTTCGTATACTTCTTGTACAATGCCTCATTAACAAAATGATGACCATCAGACAAAGAATCCAACAAAAAAATGAATTAGCATGAATACAAGGAACAAAGAGCATCTAATTCAAGTTACATCAAGAATGCATCACAATTACACCTAATGAACAACTATAAGTGACATTGAAGTCTACAGTAACTAATGGTTGGGGAGAAAATTGCATATCAGTTATATTTGATAGAACAAACTAAGCCCCTAACTAAGTTACCTAGAAGGAAGCCAATATTAAGAAATAGAACAATAACACAGATTCTTAAAAAAACAAAAAAACAAATAAGAAACCATTACATAAAGAATGCATAGCAATTACGCCTAATGAACAACTATAAGTGACATTGAAGTATACAGTAACTAATGGCTGGGGAGAAAATGCATATCAGAACAAAATAAGCCACCTAACTAAGTTACATAGAAGCAGGGCATAGATTCTAGAAAATAACAAAAAACAAATAACATCTTCTTCAAGTTATATAAAAAAATAATACATACATCTGAATCAAAAAGTCTATCATTACTGCAATGAATAAATTCTTCAGCAGCAGAAGAGTTCCCAGACAAAAAAAAAACTCATCTTCTTCAAGACCATCAGAAGCGTCACTAGTTGCACCATCGAAGAACACATGCTTCCTTTTCTTAGCCATCTAGCAAATAATTTAATAACATAAACATTAATAAGAACACATAGTATTTCTTCACAGTTGAAAAATCAGAACAAAAATAGCAAGGAGAGGCATGACATGCAAATCCAACATCAAAACAAATAAATAGTAAGACAAAACAATTTTTAGCTACAATACTTGTACAAGCTAAGCTAGAGCATTGACCTTAGCATGTTATTAGTCTCCACTCAAACCAAAAATATAATCTAATCCGTAGTTGTCAATCAAACAATAAATAATTCAGTGCGGAAATTTTGCAAACTACAGGCCAATGACATCTAAGCTTGTCTAAGAACTGTTGCACAGTAGAGTAAAAAGACACTTAAAAACAAATGGACGAGCAACAAAAAAAAACAGGCTCATCAGAAGAGGTGCAGATATATATTGTAGAAAAAGAAAATCTCATACTCTACCATAATGAATTATTCACCAAAATCAACCTCCATCCATTTCAATACATAAATAAAATGGAAATCTTCACAACTTACTTGATTACCCTGAACGACCAATCCAAATTCAACAAGCAGATGTTTTTGTTTCTGCAAATGGAGAATACAACAACTAAACCAAACCAGATCTAAAACAACTAAGCCGAACCAGATACATAATCCACAACTAATTTTGACCTAAACACCAAAAATGGATCAACCATGACGCTAATTTAGTTTGAGATAAATAAACAAGGACAAAAAAACAAGACTTCAGCACCCTCAGGGAAGAAAAAACCATTAGCCACGAACAACTACCCACAAGCATCAGCTCAGATGGACCAAAGCAAAACTGAAAGAGCTCAAACATCATATTTATGTGCTGCACTAACAATGACAAATATAAGATGTGTGTGGCAGGCCTGAAGCATCTACTATTGTCACTTATAGTCCAATACTGCAAGAAAAAAAAGAACACAACGAAACCACACAGGGGAAAATCAACTCACATCAGGTTAAGGACAAAAGAACAACATAATTAATGAATTATGTAGGCTACACCTTGCAACGCTAGTGATGTCCAAACAAAATTGGACCATTAATTAGACCAACTAAGAATTTCTCAAAATTTGGCTGACCTACACCAAGACAATAGCCAAAGAGGCGTCCACTATTTCATAAAAAATGTTGAGTTCCTGACAAAAGGTCATTCAAATTTGGGAAGGAAGCAACAGAGAAAAAAGTTCTCGTTTGTACCACAGAGCTCCTACAAATTATCACTGCTCCTGAAAACCACCACAAATGTTGAGTTCCGGCTTGTTCGCTTGGGCTGAAAATAAGCGGCTGAAAGTACTGTTGGCTGATTTATGTGAGAGAAAAACACTGCTGGCTAGCTGAAAATAAGCGGCTAAAAGCTCGAGCGAACAGGGCATGACCAAGTCATGGTTTGATGTTTCAGAAATAGTAGAACACAGGTGTACAGCTGTCCTAGAGGGCAATACTAGAAGCTCAGAAACTGCTTAACTAACAAACAGTCATAAAAGCAAAAATAGAGCATCTGACAAAAAAAGAAGAAATCTCTATTATTTCAAACAAGTTTCTACACACACGGACGGACTCACAATCTAACATAGGCAAATAGCAATGGATGGGTGACAACAAAGCCAAGAAACTGAATCTGCTCACATATCGATGGAAGTGGAAATTCTAATAAAATGGAAAACTCAACTGATTGCACAATACCTCTTTGTATCCACATAGGAAATTTCAATCACAGTTCACAGGTTTCTCATAGGTAGAAAAATTCATAAACGACCACAGGCAACTCATCTAGGATTGCATCAAATCAGGCACTCAAAGAACACAAAAAAACAACCTAAGCAATGCTACCTGTCAGGAACATTTCATAGTTAAGTTTAAGAAACACAGAAGATGTACTACTATACAGAACAACAATAGTACAGGCAGCAACTCGTAGGTGTGCATGCTGCTGCAGCACATGGCCTGTTCGGCTATGGCATGCTAAACGAGAACTAGCAAAATATTGTCCAAATTCATATCAGACATCTAGTCAAAATCTAAGCTAAAGAATTTCAAAGCAATTGATCTAATGAATTCCAACAACAAAACAGATAACACAAGCACAAAATAATTACAATGAAAAACGTCTGGGGCCCACTTCTTAGCAATATTTTTTGGAATGGTGCGCATCTCTTCAGATTTGCGAATGGTCAACAGGTTGTTTTAGGGAACCTAGCAACTGGATTATCCACTGTTCGATCTGGTAAGTGACGAGCCAGATCTCATGCTCTTGTGCAGGTGTGTGGCCGGAGGGCCTCTGCAGTTCTGTGCCGACGTGATGGCTCCCACGATACTCTACAACATGACTCTACAAATCCAATACTGAAACGGGGATCTAGATGAAGACACTGTTAACCACCGAAAGCAGATCAGAGAGGGCAAAACACACAGCAACAACGAATCAGATTTGGCCCAGCAAAACACCCAGTAACCACCGAAAGCAGATCAAATCGGATTCGATAATGGAATTTACCTCCACCAAACGCGCCCAAAAGGAAATCTACGACGGCGAGCACCTACACCAAGAGCTCCGAAGAGGAATCAATGACGGCGACGACCTCCACCAAGGGGATCCGATGACTCCGGGCAACTCCACCTAGGGCAAAAAGAGGAAAAAAAAAACAACCAAAGCCTGGTACAATACGAAGAGAACTACGACGTCTAATTGGATAGCACATAACTCACAAAGGACGGCGACTCGCCGGCATAGAGCCCTCCGCCAAGGGCTCCGCCAGAGCCACCGCGGCCAAAACGGGGGGAGACGACGCCGAAACGAGGAATTGCGAAATGGAGAAAGCTGAAATGAACGGTTCGCGTTTCCCAAAAATCAGCTGGCGTGTGGACCCCACCGAAACAACTTGCATGGCAGCATGCGACGCGTGTGTGGGCAGGAGACAGCCGTGCGGACGACGGGCCAAAAGAAGAGCGGCGCAGATGAGACTGTCCGCACTGGCATACTCTAAACGATACTCTAAAGCTTTAGAGTATGAATATAGAGTAAAAACTGCTGCACTGGATACTCTAAAACGATACTCTATCCTTTCTCTTACTCTATATTTAGAGTAGCACAGTGTTTACTCTATAGTGTACAGTGGCGGGCTCTACTAGCTAAACCAAGGAAAAAAATGCTATAACTCACGAACCAAAAATCCAAATTAAATTTCGATTGCACCATTAAATTCGTCTCAATAAATCCTTCAAAACTAGATCACTCATGGATATATTTAGATAAAGTAACAAGTGGGTCCCACAGTAGATAGAGTGGATAGAGGATGATATAGAGGATGGATGGGTGCGGGAGAATTGAGTATAGAAGAGAGAATCTTGCTGACTAGAACATATAGAGGATGAATATAGAGGACCATGAGTGCAGATAGCCTGAAGCCAGGGCCAAATCGGACGGACAAAAAAATCGTGTGACGCCAAGGCCAGAATCACACGAGCAAAACATAGCTTTCCTGTTTTTTTTTGGGTTCCCCTGCTGATCATAAAACGTCATCTGCAACGGTGTGTGTGTGATTGAATTGGCCCGTTGGAGAATAGTGTTCGCTCCAACTAAGTTCAGATCCTAAATTTGCTCCAAAAAAAGTTCAGATCCTAAATTTGCTATAAAAAAAAAAGGTTCAGATCCTAAATTCCTAATTTTGTTCAGAGAAGCTCCAGGGGAAGTAGAGACTATACAATCATTGGTAGAAACCAGGTAGCTAGTCGAATGGTAATTCACTCACGCGTACGTCCGATGCACGTCGGACGGGGATTCCCCAATCCCACGCCTCGTCTTATTCGTCGTCTGCCGCTCGCTTCTGTCCACTCGTTTCTTGCTTATCCTATAGAAACCCATATAGCCCGAGGCCCGTCGGCATGGCCCGTGGCCCGGCCTTTTGGCCCGGCACGGCACGGCACGGCCCGGTGGCCAGCGGGCCCGTGCCGGCACGGCCCGATGCACCAGGCCGTGCCTGGGCCGCCACCCTGCCCCGGGCACGGCACGGTGGTGCAAGCCGGCACGGTGACGGCCCGGTGCCCACGAAAGCCCAGTAGCGGAGCAGCCCACGAAGGCCGGCATATATAAGCGCAGGAGCCCTGCCTCCCCTCCCAAATCCCTAACCGGCTAACCCTAATCCTCATTCGCCGCCGCGCCGCTGTTGGTAATTATTAATGCGAACAGAAAAGATCCGCAAGCACACGGATACCGTTGTATTTTTCACCCGGAGGGTTTTAAATATTGTATCCACAGGGAAACATGTGAGTCAACTACATGTTCTAGCTTAACCAGAAAAGGTGAATGAGTTGGAAATATAAATAAGGTGGGAACAACTAAAGTGAAAACAAGACTAAAACGTAGGACAGGATCAATCTAGTATGGGGTCGATAGTAGGAGTATAGAGAGGATAACTCGATCAGGGTTTCTACTTCTAACTTGGGCAGTCCACATCTTCTACTATTCAACTGGGGAATTACTATAGAAGACCGCAAACAGAGTACGAATCTACCACGTAATTATATATCCTGCTAGGCCTACAGACGGGAGGTGGACTACAGAGGACTCAACGAAGCTGTCACCTTCGCGATCTACCACCGATCCGGAATATAGGGTGGATCTACGAGTAACCCTAGTCTAAGCGCCACGCTTACACTACGAATTATACTCTAACCTAGTCGACTAGATTAAAGCGCTCAAAAGAGACTCGCAAACCAGAAGAATAATATAAACATGAATCTTACTTAAATCAGAAGTTGATTGCCAGAGCCTGAGCCATCTCAGGAGCAAGCCCACGTAGAGCCCGATCCCGTCGAAGTACAAGCCGTAGAAGAAGCACTGACAGGCCGGTACCTCCTCCGAACTCCTCTCCCGCTCGAGGCCCTTGACGTCACTAGAGGCTCCCGAGTCCCGCGTTGGCCTCATCCACCTAGCCTTTTTTCCGCGTCCCGCCCTAGGAACGGAAGGAGGCGAGACAGGGGGCCCCCACGCCGCCCATTCCCACCGACGGGACGTACGGGGACGTGGGGGACGTGGGGAGATAGGACGTGACCCCGGTCATTTCCTAAGTACCTGTGGCCATACTGCTGCGAAGGCAGGCCTACTGGTAGCCATACTACAGACGAGCACGACGCACACAACCACACATGACAGGATGCAGAGGAATGACCTTACGCATCAACATAGACGGGTGATTGGCTAGATCGACCAGCGCCAAGCCTCCAGAACACACACACACAAGCCTCCAAGAGACTTGGGACAGATTCCCTCTCTTGAACTCTTGTAATGTAACACTCCGGTGTTACGCAATGCATTTTGCATGGCAATCATATTGCATAGCATTCATATCATTATAATCATGTATGATAATGGTATAATTCGATTAAAATAAAAGCTTAAACATGCTATATTTAATGGACTATAATAATATGATAATCACATTATATCAAAAGCCTTGCAACCATAATTTTTACATCACTTGGAACCTTAGTTCAAATTTTGGAGCTCAAATTTTGTCAAAAACTTGTTCAAAAATAATTATGAAAAATATTCAAAACTATTCCCTAATTTAGCTTTTATTTTGTCATTTAAAATCTATTAAGAATTTTGAAATGGCCCCTTAATCAAAGTTGTAGAGAATTCAATTTTGAGCAACTTTTATTTTTGGGCCAAATCCATAAAATGCTTTCTTCTTGTTCAAAATTTGGTTTGAAGTTTGAAATGCATTTAAATTTGAAAATCGAAAATCAAAAATTTCATTTTTCCCTCGCGGGCTGCCGCCACCGATTCGGCCCAGAGCCAGAGCCGGCCCGCATCACCGCGCGCGCGCGCCCGCGCTGCCCCGCCTCGGCCCAGGCCCAGCCGGCCTTCTCCTTCCTCCGCCCGCGCCCTCGCCCGCGCGCGCTGGCGCTCCGGCAGAGCAAGCGCGCCGCGTGGCGGCCGCATGCCAGCCACAGCGGCCGGGTGGCGCTCGGTCGCCCCCACCAGCGCGAGCGCCCACTCCTTAACCCCCCGCAGCGCCTCGCCATTCCTCCCTCCGCTCTGCCTCCTTGCTTGTTCACCGCGCGCGGCTGTCGCTTTCCGCCTCCGCCACCGCACGCGCTCGCCGGACGCGCGCGTTCCGACGAGCTCCGTCCACCGCAGACCTCTCCATCTCACCCCGAGCTTCCTCTCTCTCTGGCGCAACCCGTGCTCACCTCCATCTCCCGCGGTAAGCCCCACAGCCACGCCAATCGCTCGCCGGAGTTCCGGCCGAGCTCACCGTGGTTCTCCGCTCCGTGGAAACCCCGCCTCCGCCTCTTCTTTTCCCTCACTCGCGCAAGCATCTTGTTCGCCTCCTCCTCCCAGTGCTCGGACACCGTCTCCCGTGCCGCCCCATGGCCGGAGAGGTGCTCCCGCCGGTGAGCAGCGCCGCCGAGCCGCCATGGCCGGTGGCAAGCTCGATTTCGAGCTCCTCCGGTCATGCCAATGGTCTCAACGAGACCGCCTCGCCTTGGGGATCACGACGGTGGTGACCTCGTCGCCGGCGACCTCGCCGTCGTCGAGATCCGCGCGGTCAGCGCCCTCCTTGACTCGGAGCGGCTGACGCGTGGGACCCGGTTGACCCGCGGGCCCGCCTGTCTGTCTTTGTGTGTGCGCGCGTGTGTAGATCGCCGGGTGCGTCTAGCAGTTCAGCGGCTGAAGTTAAAAAGGATTTTTGAAATTGATTTTTCAAAAAATGTATAAATGCTTTAGAAAAATTGTAACTTGCTCATTTTAGCTCCAAATTTGATGAAACAAATTTCTATGGACTCTTTGGGACCAGATCTATGATATAAAATTGTTGCATGTCAAAATTGATGTACTTTTCTGTAGAGTTTATAATTAATTAGTAAAATGGCTATTTTCTTGATAAATACTTAATAAATCCTAGAAAAGTCAGAAAAATATGATTCCAAATTTATTAATCTTTTTGTGTCATGTACTTTCTAGGAAAATTTTATAGCTTGGGTGTTCTGTATAAAAATTTGTAGTTGCAGTTCAAATGCTTTTTATTACCAATATTTGTTATTTTTGTTATTTAAATAAATTTGAATAAAACATGCAAGTGATAATTTTTCCATAGTGTTTGTTTAGGTAGTAGATAGTAGAAAAATTCCTAAATCTGTTGTTTGATACTTTTCATAATGTAAAGTATTTTAAATATCTATTTTAGGCCCTAGTTTGTTATTTTTGTGTAGGCAGTTCTAATTATCCAAATGCAGTAAAAATTTTATGTCAAGCTATTCTTGATATTAGTAATCCACTGTAATTTTATAAGATTTTTCTGAGCTACTAAAATATGTGTTGCTGTTCAACCTTAGGACTAATTAGGGTTTCTATTTATTCTTAATGCAAAGTTAGTTGGAAAATTATACTTTGGTGTATCTTTGAAGCCTCTTGATTCTCAAATACTCTCGCATGGTAGAAACTCGTGTTGGTAGTTTCCGAGTACATGTTCTTGGATGACGTAGACTACCTTGTAGAAGAGTCATAAGTTCCACATAATCCGATGACGGAATACATTCATTACATCGCATGCATTCCGCATCATCATCATCTCATGTCACCTCTGCAATGCACCTATGCATGTTGCACTCATACTTCTGCATCATACAGGATCGCAGGAGGTGGTTCCGACGGTTGTTCCCGAGGACGCAGAGGAGCAGCTCGAAGTGACGGAGCCGGAGCCAGCAGAAGCAGAAGAGGAGTCCGGTGAAGAGCTTCCGGAGTGCCCCGACCATCGTCCCAGTACCTTCGAGCGAGGCAAGCCCCGGAGCATTTCTCCCTCGGTTTGCAAAGAATTATTTATTAATTTCACTTAATCTGATGCATTAAGTTTAGGAGTTGTTTGCAAACGTTGCTGCATTATACCTTGTTCCACCTTGTTTTACCCGATCCTTGTCACCCTGGTGTCCACGGTCAATACTTGCTTAGCTTGCTTAGACCGGTAGAAGTCGGGTGATTGCCTGTCATCCGCGAGCTATAGGGGATTATCTGGTTTTATGTGAAAGAAATGCCATGTGAGAATAACTAAGTGTGGAAATGAATATGAGACCGGGCGGAAGCTTGCAGGGTTCTGGACTGTAGTGTCTTCTGTCTGTGTCGATTAAGGACCGTCCGATGTCGGGCCTCGGGTCATGTTGAACGCATGCCTCACATTTAGCTGGCCGGATAAAGTACCTTTCGACCGCGAAGCCAGGAGATTATTCGGGCCGAGTAGATTGCCCGCAACGCACTGTACCGGAGCAGTAGTGGCAGGAAACGGGGACGCGATGATAAGGCCAAAGAGCAGTCGGGCGGCCCCCGGGTACATGTGGTTCCTGGCAAGCTCGCGACTTTACCTGAATGGTTGACTCGGTGACCAATACCTCACTTTAGCGGGTGAGTGAGGTTTGTGTGAGGAATAAATTACCAGCTGGTCAATAATCGATTCGAATCGCCATCGTTCACTGGATAGTGAACACTTGACTTGAGTTACTTCATCGTAGTAATATGGATGCAACACTTGGATAGTTATGAGGAAATGACATGGTAACTATTGTAAATTATCAATGGTAATCCTTGCTTGCTTAATTACATGGTTACTTTAGCATAAAGTGCAAACATAGTTGACAGGAGAATAAAGAATTAAAACATGACATGCTTTTGTAAATGATTTGCTAAGCTAAAAATGCTTTTCTTGCAAATGAGTCAGCTACCCCACCAAAATGCCTATCATGATCCTTGGAGTCTTTTTGTTCTGGTTCTGTCGGGTAAGTCTAGCTGAGTACCTTCTCGTACTCAGGGCTTTGTTCCCACTTGTTGCAGATGGACAGATGTACTATGGTTATTGTATCAACTGTCTCTACCCTGCGATGGGCGAAGCCTAGGACCATGGGCAATGGTCACTCACTACTCCTCGCCTGATGCTTTTGTGGGAGATGATCGCGAGCTGGCACTGTATTTTGGAAAAGATGTGTGTGTGTGTGTGCGCGCGCTTTGAACTAATGCTTCCGCTACTTTATTCGAAACTGGTTTGTAATAACTATGTTTAAACTCCGATGTATTTTGTGCCGCAAACTACTATGTAACTTATGAAGGTAATCGCTGAACTTATTACGATCTTGGCTGTGATGTGAATTGGTTTGAAATCCGTCGAGATTTCACGGACTACCGGGTTATACGGGCTTAAGTTTGGTAAATTGTCCGTCCGTTGGATGAATTTCTTACTTAATCTCGTATAATTGGGCGGTTCTGTTACAGCTGGCATCGGAGCATGGTTTAGCGTAATTACTGTTCATAAGTGTATTTAAACCAAAACCCTGCTTAAAAAGTGTGATTTTGAAACTAAAAAGTGTGCCAGTGGTCATATCCTGTATGCCCAGTTAAGGACTCTAGGTGGCTATTTAAGTACTAACTTGGGGTTCTTGCACCATATTTCTTTTTTGTTGCTCATACGGCGTGCTATTGTATGAGTGCCACTTAATTGAGTGGTAATGTATGGATCAGTTACCTCTACGCTTCGGTAAGTGTGAGTTGTGAGAGCATGATCGGATACACCGCCGATCTAGGGAAAAGTGCTTATATGATACTTGGATAATTACATGTTTTACACATGTTTTTATAAAAGTGTCGCATGTGTGGGTGTTCCGTCCGTTGAGGCGATGCCGTCAATAGGACGATGTGTTTGGGTAGTCACTACCGTTGTACACGCGTCCGGGGATTCGTGTAAAGCGTGTAGGTAGATTTACTGCTTTCATGCATTCATGAGGAATGGGCTGAAATGAGTTTTCTGCAGGTACATAACAGCGTATCGTGTAGACCGAATTAGTTACGTATATGAGATATCGTTGTATGCCACCGAATTCACCGTTAGATGCTTTTATTTCATAAGTTTGTGAGAACGTAAGACTCGTGCATGCATCATATTGTTTGTGCATTCCATTCATGGCATGCATTCCTCCCCTTATAAAAGGATTATCCCATTTTGATAAAAGTGACCTCAACTAAAATATGTTCTCACCGGGTAATTAAAACTTGTGCTACAGATGGCCCGCACGAAGCAGACTGCCCGCAAGTCCACTGGAGGAAGAGCACCCCGTCGTCAGCTAGCCCCGCGGGAGCACCGCAACACGGACACTTTTCTAAGCGAGTTTGGCATGCCCACCTTGCTTTGGAGAGTGCTCCATGATGTGGGGTACCCGGAGGGACAAGAGCCAGTTTACTCTTGGAGCGAGAGCCAGCTAGCTGAAGATGGACTTGCTGTGGTAGAGATCACCGTCCCTGCTCTTGGTGATGCGCCAGAATGGGATGGTTGGCATTTGGAGTTCGAAGGACGCACTCCAGTCGAGGGTGCAGAGGGCGCAGCTTTTCGCGTCATCCGAGACATCATGAGCAGATTTCCCAATGAGTTAGCAGCAGCTTTGACCGGTACCTTCCCGAGAGATGATCCTCGCGATGCCGTTTGGGTACAGCCGCAAGGAAGTGCCCTGGTTAGAGGCCCCAGTGAAGGACGGGCTAGTGACAACCACACCATGAGTGCCATGTATGCAGCCATCAGAGCATACCAAGGTCTGGAGAATACCTATTGGACCTTGACTGGCCTACGTGGTGATGATCGGCTTGAAGCAAGGAAGCAGAAGAAAAAGCAAGCGCGTGCTATAGCTAGCTTGCAGGAGCAGTTAGCTGACATGAGCTTGCAGCGGGACCGAGCTCTCGAGAGAGGCGAGAGTTCAATGCAGCAGGTACAGAGGCTGACTCAGGCCAACAGGAATGCAGATCGCCTGTTGGAGCAGCTAGTACAAGAAAGGAATGAAGCCTGGAACGAGAGGGACCTTCTGAGGCAGAGGGTCAAGGAGCTAGAAGAGTACAATGCCAACTTGCATGAAGAGTTCCATGCCCTCTACAACGGGATGGGCCCGTATGCTCCTCCGAACGCCGCTCAGATGGACATCGACGACGACGCCGCTGCTGAAGGTAGCAATGGCGACGCCTCCGACATCGACGATGGCCCCGAGGAGTAGGATAGTGTCCTGCGTTAGTAGCTAGGCTTGACGCGATGGCCTTCTTTTGGTTTTCATGTATCATGATGTATCCTGTTCGACCTTGAGACTGACGATCTTTGGAGTTTGGTTGTGTATGCGATACCCGAACGCATAAAAGTCCAGTGTATGTATGCTGGCAACGTGGTTGTATGGAACGCGATGTTGCTTTTAAAGTAACTTAATTGGTGCTGTTGTTTAATTAGAATGAAATTATTGCGCCTCTGTTTTCTTGTATGACTTGTTCTCTCCAATGAATTCAGTATGGCATAATTGTTCATTCGGACATAATTTTACAACTTCACTCAATTGTGCTTGTGGCTGAAATATGCAGATGGCCAACACTCGTCATGCTACGTATGAAGCCGCTGAGACTGGTGGCAATGGTGCAGGAGCTGGTGGAAGTGGTGCCAACAATGTCAACCACCAGGAACCACGTCCAGAACCACATTTGCCCCCTCCTCCGCCGCTTACCGCAGAAATGTTCTTCACACAGTTTCTTGGAAGTCAACGCAGTACTGAACAGTCACAGAGGAATATGGAAGACTTTCTGCGTACCATCGCGGAAAATGTTCAAAGGGGAAATAACCAAGGTGGTGGCCATGGAGTGAACCAGTACAGCAGTTTCAAGGATTTCATGGATACGAGGCCACCTATTTTCAAAGAAGCAGCAGAGCCACTTGATGCCGAAGAATGGATTAACACTATGGAAGATAAGTTCCGTGTGTTAAGGATGACAGAAGTTCTGAAAGTAGAGTATGCTGCACATCAGTTACAAGGACCAGCAGGAATGTGGTGGAAGCATCACCGCAGTACTTTTCCTCCTAATGCCCAGATCTCTTGGAGGGATTTCACTGAAGCTTTTAAGGGAGTTTATATTCCCCCAGGGTTGGTTGAGATGAAGCTTGGAGAGTTCTTAGCCTTGAATCAGGGTACCAAGACGGTGACACAGTATCTGCATGCCTTTAATAATTTGTGTCGCTATGCTCCAGACATGGTTGACACAGATGCAAAGAAGATTGCTAGTTTCAAGAGAGGGTTGAGTCTGAAGATGATGAAGCATGTGGGTACCAATACCCGCAACAGATTCAACGACTTTATCAGTGACTGTTTGAAGCAAGAGAAGAACAATAATGCTTACACCGCATCCAAAAATCGCAAGAGAGTGTTCGAGTCAGGACCGTCCCAGTCCAGAGTTGTCCCTGCCAATCGTTCATCTTATCGTCCGTCCACACCTGGTGCAAGGTTCAGGCCGCCGCAGCATAAAACCCAGAACTACAAGGGGCCACAGAAACCGTACAAGATGGCAGTGCCGCCAACAAAGACCAACGCAGCTGCAGAACAGAGCAACTCCAAGGGAGCTATAGGGTCTGCTGGTACAGTGAAAGGGCCCTGCTACAACTGTGGTCAGCCAGGCCACTTTTCCAAGTTCTGCCCTTATCCGCCTAAAAAGAAGCAACAGACTTACAATGCCCGTGTGCACCACACCGCCATTGATGAAGTTCCTGAGGGAGAGCCTGTAACTGCTGGTAAGTTTCTTGTGAACCATCACCCTGCAGTTGTTCTTTTTGATTCTGGATCTTCGCATTCTTTCATGAGTCAAGCATTTGCACGGAAGCATGAACAACTATGCACAGAATTGAGTTATGGTTATCGCATAAGTTCAGCAGGAGCTGATGTGTTAACCAATAAGATGGTTAGAGGGGCAACCCTTGAGTTAGGTAGTCGGAAGTTTCGAGTGAACCTGGTAGTTATGCCTGGACTAGTTTTGGATGTAATAATAGGAATGAACTGGATGACAGACTAGGAAGCAGTCATAGATACAAGCAGTCGGATGCTTACCCTTAAAGATCCCCAGGCAGAGGGTACTTTTCAGGTACCATTGCCTAAAAGAACAGATCTTGTGAGTGTGACCTGTGCCATGGAAGTTGCTCCTATCCATCAGATCCCAGTGGTGTGTGAGTTCCCGGATGTGTTTCCAGATGAGTTACCTGGCCTTCCTCCAGATAGAGATGTTGAGTTTGGAATCGAGTTGATCCCCGGGACAGCTCCAATTTCGAGGAGACCTTATCGGATGCCTCCGGATGAGTTAGCTGAGTTGAAGAAACAGTTGGAAGAGTTATTAAAGAAGGGGTTTATTTGCCCAAGTAAGTCTGAATGGGGATGTCCTGCCTTGTTTGTAAAGAAAAAGAAAGAGGGTACTCTCAGGATGTGTGTGGATTACCGACCTCTTAACGCTGTAACCATCAAGAATAAATATCCCTTGCCTCATATTGATGTTCTGTTTGATCAGTTAGCTAAAGCCAGAGTGTTCTCCAAGATAGACTTAAGGTCTGGGTATCATCAGATAAAGATTAGACCTCAAGATGTTCCGAAAACCGCCTTTTCTACCAGATACGGGTTGTACGAGTATCTTGTTATGTCATTTGGACTAACAAATGCTCCTGCATATTTTATGTATCTGATGAATACGGTTTTCATGCCAGAGTTGGACAAGTTTGTAGTTGTCTTCATTGATGACATTCTAGTATACTCTGAAAACGAGAAAGAGCATGAAGAGCATCTGAGAATTGTCTTGACCAGGTTGAGAGATCATAAGTTATATGCTAAGTTCAGCAAATGTGAATTTTGGTTGAAGAAAGTTCCTTTCCTCGGTCATATTCTATCTGAGAATGGAGTTTCTGTAGATCCGAGTAAAGTGCAAGAGGTTATGGATTGGAAGACTCCAACCACAGTGTCAGAAGTCAGGAGTTTCCTAGGCTTAGCTGGTTACTATCGCCGCTTTATCCCAGACTTCTCGAAGATTGCCAAGCCTATGACAAGTCTGTTACAGAAAGATCACAAGTTTGCGTGGACAGAGGAGTGTGAGACAGCTTTCCATACCTTGCGGAAACTGTTGACCACTGCTCCAGTTCTTGCACAACCCGACATCGAGAAACCTTTTGATGTGTTCTGTGACGCATCAAAAACAGGACTAGGGTGTGTGCTAATGCAAGAAGGAAGAGTCATTGCTTATGCCTCCCGACAGTTGAGAAAACATGAAATCAATTACCCGACACATGATCTTGAGCTTGCCACTGTAGTGCATGCCTTAAAGATTTGGAGACACTATCTACTGGGTAACGTGTGCAACATTTTCACCGATCATAAGAGTCTCAAGTACATTTTCACCCAACCAGAATTGAACATGAGACAGCGGAGATGGTTAGAGCTGATCAAAGACTACAACTTGAATGTACAGTATCACCCTGGGAAAGCCAATGTGGTAGCTGATGCTTTAAGCAGAAAGTCACATTGTCTGAATGTGCAACCCTTGCTTGAAGATGGTTTCGATCTAATGCACCCTGCCGTGCTACAAAGTATTCAGGTCAGTTGTTCCTTGGAGAGTAAGATTATAGAAGGTCAGAAAGCAGACAAGGGGATATTCCACATCAAAAAGAAGATTCAAGAAGAACCCTCGAAACACTTCAGGGTGGATGAGCAGGATGTGTTGTGGTTCGACAACCGTCTTGTTGTTCCAAAGGATAGAGAGCTTAAGAATAAAATTTTGGATGAAGCTCATCTCTCTAAGTTGTCTATTCATCCTGGCAGCAGTAAAATGTATCAAGAACTAAGACCTCGTTATTGGTGGACCAAAATGAAGAAGGAAATTGCAGCGTATGTAGCCAGATGTGACACATGTTGTAGAGTAAAAGCAATTCACATGAAGCCTGCCGGAATGCTACAACCTTTGTCAGTACCGAGTTGGAAGTGGGATGATATAAGTATGGATTTTATCACGGGTCTACCCACTACTCAAAAAGGTCACGATTCCATTTGGGTAATTGTGGATCGTCTTACTAAGACAGCCCACTTTCTGCCTGTCAAAACGGAATATAGACCACCTCAATATGCTGAGAAGTATATTGCAGAGATTGTGAGATTGCATGGCATACCAAAGACTATCGTGTCTGACAGAGGGTCGCAGTTCACTGCTCACTTTTGGGAGCACTTGCACAAAGGTTTGGGGACTAGTCTGATTCGTAGCACTGCCTATCATCCTCAAACAGATGGTCAGACTGAGAGAGTTAATGCTGTTCTAGAAGATATGTTAAGAGCTTGTGTGTTGTCTTCCAGAGGTTCATGGGAGTCATGGTTACCATTAGCAGAGTTCTCATACAATAACAGCTATCAAGAGAGTATCAAGATGGCACCTTTTGAGGCTCTGTATGGCCGAAAGTGTAGAACACCGTTAAACTGGATTGAGCCCGGAGAAAGAAGGTATTATGGTATTGACTTCGTAGAGGAAGCCGAAAGGAAAGTTCATATCATCCAGCAGAATATGAGAGCAGCCCAGTCACGTCAGAAAAGTTATGCAGATAAGAGAAGGAGACCGCTTGTGTTCGAAGTTGGCGACTATGTCTATCTAAAAGTTACGCCAATGAAAAAGAAAAGGTTTGGTGTGCGCAGAAAGCTGGCCGCCAGATTTGTGGGACCTTACAAAATCCTGGAACGGAAGGGTCCTGTGGCTTACAAATTGGAGTTACCGGAGTCAATGGGTGCTATATTCCCAGTTTTTCATGTATCACATCTCAAGAAATGTTTGCGCGTTCCAGAGGAACGGATTGAACCTCGAGGCATAAAACTAAAGTCAGATTTGGTGTATCGTGAGCAACCAGTTCGAGTGTTGGATACCAAGGAAAGGGCTACTCGAAACAGTGTGGTGAAAACGTATAAGATACAATGGAGTCATCACGATGAAGGGGATGCATCTTGGGAAACGGGTGAATACTTAAAGAACGCCTATGAAGATTTTTATAATAAATGGTTCGTAACCCAAATCTCGGGACGAGATTTTTATAAGGGGGGAAGGCTGTAACACTCCGGTGTTACGCAATGCATTTTGCATGGCAATCATATTGCATAGCATTCATATCATTATAATCATGTATGATAATGGTATAATTCGATTAAAATAAAAGCTTAAACATGTTATATTTAATGGACTATAATAATATGATAATCACATTATATCAAAAGCCTTGCAACCATAATTTTTACATCACTTGGAACCTTAGTTCAAATTTTGGAGCTCAAATTTTGTCAAAAACTTGTTCAAAAATAATTATGAAAAATATTCAAAACTATTCCCTAATTTAGCTTTTATTTTGTCATTTAAAATCTATTAAGAATTTTGAAATGGCCCCTTAATCAAAGTTGTAGAGAATTCAATTTTGAGCAACTTTTATTTTTGGGCCAAATCCATAAAATGCTTTCTTCTTGTTCAAAATTTGGTTTGAAGTTTGAAATGCATTTAAATTTGAAAATCGAAAATCAAAAATTTCATTTTTCCCTCGCGGGCCGCCGCCACCGATTCGGCCCAGAGCCAGAGCCGGCCCGCATCACCGCGCGCGCGCGCCCGCGCTGCCCCGCCTCGGCCCAGGCCCAGCCGGCCTTCTCCTTCCTCCGCCCGCGCCCTCGCCCGCGCGCGCTGGCGCTCCGGCAGAGCAAGCGCGCCGCGTGGCGGCCGCATGCCGGCCACAGCGGCCGGGTGGCGCTCGGTCGCCCCCACCAGCGCGAGCGCCCACTCCTTAACCCCCCGCAGCGCCTCGCCATTCCTCCCTCCGCTCTGCCTCCTTGCTTGTTCACCGCGCGCGGCTGCCGCTTTCCGCCTCCGCCACCGCACGCGCTCGCCGGACGCGCGCGTTCCGACGAGCTCCGTCCACCGCAGACCTCTCCATCTCGCCCCGAGCTTCCTCTCTCTCTGGCGCAACCCGTGCTCACCTCCATCTCCCGCGGTAAGCCCCACAGCCACGCCAATCGCTCGCCGGAGTTCCGGCCGAGCTCACCGTGGTTCTCCGCTCCGTGGAAACCCCGCCTCCGCCTCTTCTTTTCCCTCACTCGCGCAAGCATCTTGTTCGCCTCCTCCTTCCGGTGCTCGGACACCGTCTCCCGTGCCGCCCCATGGCCGGAGAGGTGCTCCCGCCGGTGAGCAGCGCCGCCGAGCCGCCATGGCCGGTGGCAAGCTCGATTTCGAGCTCCTCCGGTCATGCCAATGGTCTCAACGGGACCGCCTCGCCTTGGGGATCACGACAGTGGTGACCTCGTCGCCGGCGACCTCGCCGTCGTCGAGATCCGCGCGGTCAGCGCCCTCCTTGACTCGGAGCGGCTGACGCGTGGGACCCGGTTGACCCGCGGGCCCGCCTGTCTGTCTCTGTGTGTGCGCGCGTGTGTAGATCGCCGGGTGCGTCTAGCAGTTCAGCGGCTGAAGTTAAAAAGGATTTTTGAAATTGATTTTTCAGAAAATGTATAAATGCTTTAGAAAAATTGTAACTTGCTCATTTTAGCTCCAAATTTGATGAAACAAATTTCTATGGACTCTTTGGGACCAGATCTATGATATAAAATTGTTGCATGTCAAATTTGATGTACTTTTCTGTAGAGTTTATAATTAAATAGTAAAATGGCTATTTTCTTGATAAATACTTAATAAATCCTAGAAAAGTCAGAAAAATATGATTCCAAATTTATTAATCTTTTTGTGTCATGTACTTTCTAGGAAAATTTTATAGCTTGGGTGTTCTGTATAAAAATTTGTAGTTGCAGTTCAAATGCTTTTTATTACCAATATTTGTTATTTTTGTTATTTAAATAAATTTGAATAAAACATGCAAGTGATAATTTTTCCATAGTGTTTGTTTAGGTAGTAGATAGTAGAAAAATTCCTAAATCTGTTGTTTGATACTTTTCATAATGTAAAGTATTTTAAATATCTATTTTAGGCCCTAGTTTGTTATTTTTGTGTAGGCAGTTCTAATTATCCAAATGCAGTAAAAATTTTATGTCAAGCTATTCTTGATATTAGTAATCCACTGTAATTTTATAAGATTTTTCTGAGCTACTAAAATATGTGTTGCTGTTCAACCTTAGGACTAATTAGGGTTTCTATTTATTCTTAATGCAAAGTTAGTTGGAAAATTATACTTTGGTGTATCTTTGAAGCCTCTTGATTCTCAAATACTCTCGCATGGTAGAAACTCGTGTTGGTAGTTTCCGAGTACATGTTCTTGGATGACGTAGACTACCTTGTAGAAGAGTCATAAGTTCCACATAATCCGATGACGGAATACATTCATTACATCGCATGCATTCCGCATCATCATCATCTCATGTCACCTCTGCAATGCACCTATGCATGTTGCACTCATACTTCTGCATCATACAGGATCGCAGGAGGTGGTTCCGACGGTTGTTCCCGAGGACGCAGAGGAGCAGCTCGAAGTGACGGAGCCGGAGCCAGCAGAAGCAGAAGAGGAGTCCGGTGAAGAGCTTCCGGAGTGCCCCGACCATCGTCCCAGTACCTTCGAGCGAGGCAAGCCCCGGAGCATTTCTCCCTCGGTTTGCAAAGAATTATTTATTAATTTCACTTAATCTGATGCATTAAGTTTAGGAGTTGTTTGCAACCGTTGCTGCATTATACCTTGTTCCACCTTGTTTTACCCGATCCTTGTCACCCTGGTGTCCACGGTCAATACTTGCTTAGCTTGCTTAGACCGGTAGAAGTCGGGTGATTGCCTGTCATCCGCGAGCTATAGGGGATTACCTGGTTTTATGTGAAAGAAATGTCATGTGAGAATAACTAAGTGTGGAAATGAATATGAGACCGGGCGGAAGCTTGCAGGGTTCTGGACTGTAGTGTCTTCCGTCTGTGTCGATTAAGGACCGTCCGATGTCGGGCCTCGGGTCATGTTGAACGCATGCCTCACATTTAGCTGGCCGGATAAAGTACCTTTCGACCGCGAAGCCGGGAGATTATTCGGGCCGAGTAGATTGCCCGCAACGCACTGTACCGGAGCAGTAGTGGCAGGAAACGGGGGCGCGATGATAAGGCCAAAGAGCAGTCGGGCGGCCCCCGGGTACATGTGGTTCCTGGCAAGCTTGCGACTTTACCTGAATGGTTGACTCGGTGACCAATACCTCACTTTAGCGGGTGAGTGAGGTTTGTGTGAGGAATAAATTACCAGCTGGTCAATAATCGATTCGAATCGCCATCGTTCACTGGATAGTGAACACTTGACTTGAGTTACTTCATCGTAGTAATATGGATGCAACACTTGGATAGTTATGAGGAAATGACATGGTAACTATTGTAAATTATCAATGGTAATCCTTGCTTGCTTAATTACATGGTTACTTTAGCATAAAGTGCAAACATAGTTGACAGGAGAATAAAGAATTAAAACATGACATGCTTTTGTAAATGATTTGCTAAGCTAAAAATGCTTTTCTTGCAAATGAGTCAGCTACCCCACCAAAATGCCTATCATGATCCTTGGAGTCTTTTTGTTTTGGTTCTGTCGGGTAAGTCTAGCTGAGTACCTTCTCGTACTCAGGGCTTTGTTCCCACTTGTTGCAGATGGACAGATGTACTATGGTTATTGTATCAACTGTCTCTACCCTGCGATGGGCGAAGCCTAGGACCATGGGCAATGGTCACTCACTACTCCTCGCCTGATGCTTTTGTGGGAGATGATCGCGAGCTGGCACTGTATTTTGGAAAAGATGTGTGTGTGTGTGTGTGCGTTTTGAACTAATGCTTCCGCTACTTTATTCGAAACTGGTTTGTAATAACTATGTTTAAACTCCGATGTATTTTGTGCCGCAACTACTATGTAACTTATGAAGGTAATCGCTGAACTTATTACGATCTTGGCTGTGATGTGAATTGGTTTGAAATCCGTCGAGATTTCACGGACTACCGGGTTATACGGGCTTAAGTTTGGTAAATTGTCCGTCCGTTGGATGATTTTCTTACTTAATCTCGTATAATTGGGTGGTTCTGTTACAACTTTCTCTAGGTGAAGCTTGATATCTTGCACACTTGCACACACTAAACATTACATCTGGCCTAGAAGCGGTAACATAGAGCAAACTTCACCCAATTGATCATTTGTGCCCATTGGTGTACTCATTTGCTTAGCATCTTGCAATCCAAACTTCTTGATCATGTCCTTGATGTACTTGCCTTGACTTACAAAAGTGCCATTCTTCATTTGCTTGATTTGAAGTCCAAGGAAGTAACTAAGCTCTCCAATCATAGACATCTCAAACTCATTAGCCATAATTTTTCCAAACTCTTCACAAAAGTCTTGATTTGTTGATCCAAAAATAATATCATCAACATATATTTGTAACACAAACAAGTCATTTCTAAGCTTCTTGGTGAAGAGAGTGGTGTCAACCTTTCCCATCTTGAACCCTTTAGAGAGAAGAAAGTCCCTCAATCTCTCATACCATGCTTTAGGTGCTTGCTTCAAACCATACAATGCCTTCTTTAGCTTGAAAACATGGTCAGGCTTCTTATCATTTTCAAAACCGGGAGGTTACTCAACATAAACTTCTTCATTGATGTAGCCATTAAGAAATGCACTCTTGATATCCATTTAATAGAGCTTGATGTTGTATGCACAACCATATACTAATAAGATTCTAATTGCCTCCAATCTTGCAACCGGTGCATATGTTTCTCCAAAGTCAAGACCTTCAACTTGAGTGTAACCTTGAGCTACCAATCTTGCTTTGTTTCTCACAACTACATCATCTTGATCTTGCTTGTTTCTAAAGACCCACTTGGTACCAATCACATTGTAGTTCTTTGGCCTTTCAATAAGTTCCCAAACTTGATTTCTAGTGAAGTTGTTTAGCTCTTCATGCATGGCATTTACCCAATCGGAATCCTTAAATGCATATTCTATCTTCTTTGGTTCTTCTAATGAGACAAATGAGTAATGCTCACAAAATGATGCTAGTCTTGATCTAGTTTGCACACCACTTTGAATTCCACCAATGATTTGATCCAATGGATGATCTCTTGCAATGCTAGTAGGTTGGAGTATTGGGAGTTGATTGCTTTCACTTGCTTGACCTTGATCTTGAGCCTCATCATGAGTACCACTTGAGCTTGCTTGATTTGTATCAATTTGCATATCTTGATTAATCATATGTATATCACCATTATCATCAATTTGCCTCGGCCTTATGTCACCAATGTCCATGTTCTTCATTGCATTTGACAATTGATCTCCTCTCACATCATCAAGGTTTTGAACTTCATTTTGAGATCCTTGGGTTTCATCAAACTCAACATCATGAACTTCTTCCAAGGTGCCATTTGTGAGATTTCAAACTCTATATGCTTTGCTTGTGGTAGAATAACCAAGTAAGAACCCTTCATCATATTTCTTTTCAAACTTGCTCAATCTAGTGCCTTTCTTGAGAATATAGCATTTGCAACCAAACACTCTAAAGTATGCAATGTTAGGCTTTCTTCCATTCAATAGCTCATATGGTGTCTTCCCAAGCTTCCCATGGCAATAGAGACGATTGCTACAATAGCATGCCGTGTTGATAGCTTCACTCCAAAATGAATGACTAACATTGTATTCACTAAGCATTGATCTAGCCATATCAATCAAGGTTTTATTTTTCCTTTCAACTATACCATTGGATTGAGGAGTGTATGTTGGAGAGAATTGATGTCCAATATCGAGATCATCACACAAATTCTCAATTCTTGTGTTCTTGAACTCACTACCATTGTCACTTCTAATCTTCTTGATAGTTGTCTCAAACTCATTTTGCACTCTCTTGATAAAAGACTTGAAACAGACATCACTCTTGTCATAGAGAAAGAAAACCCAAGTATATCTAGTGTAGTCATCCACTATCACAAAACCATACTTGTTCCCACCAATACTAGTGTATGTTGTTGGTCCAAACAAGTCCATGTGTAATAACTCAAATGCCTTTGATGTGCTCATTTCACTCTTGCTAGGATGTGCATTTCCAACTTGTTTGCCGGCTTGACAAGCACTACATGGTTTATCCTTTTCAAAGGTGAAAGTCCCTAGTTTGGTTTTGGCTAATTGATGAAACCTAGGACTAACCTTTGTATCTAAGTGGATGATTTAGATAAAGGTGGTCATTGAATATGAGACATGACATTGACTCATATGACCAAGATGGTGAAGACCAAGATGAAGCTTGGCTCGATGGATCGGTTGTGAAGGTGAAGGGCAAGTCGAGGCTTCGAAGCGAAGGACCATGCGATGGTGAAGCTTGAGCAAGACTTGGCGCCGACGGACCGATGCATCGGTGAAGAGCAAGTGAAGTCAAGGTCGATGGATCGAGACGGTCATGTGATGATATGAAGTGGATCATATCATTTGGAGAAACAAAATGGGCTCAAGGCAAAGGTATAACCATAGGGCCATTTTGTTTTACACTCAAGACACCATAGAGGGTGTGAGTGGTTTAGGGTCGATAGCCGAACTATTAAGAGGGGAAGTCTTATCGGTTATTCGACGCATGGGTGCCACTAGGTGATTTCATGAAGTGCATTGCATGTAGGGCCTAGTGAGCTAACTGGAAAACCTTTGAAAATGATTGAGAAAAAGCTAACACACAAGCACATGGAGATGTACACTTGATGGTGTTGGCACATTTGCAAAGGTGGCGTTGGTCGCGCTGTGGTTTGCGGGTAGAGAGGGGTTTGAGTTCCTCTCTCTCTCCCGTCGAGCGTGCGAGCGCGGGATTCAGGCGATTTCGGGGAAATGAAAGGCCTATTTTCCACTACGCCGGAAGTCGGAAAAGAAACGGAGGCGAACGGAGGTCACAGAGGTGACCGGACGCTGCACCGGACGCGGTCACGGTGTGACCGGACGCGTCCGGTCAGTACAGCGCAGGAGTCAGGCGCGCAGGCTAGGGTTTGCCACCGGCGCGTCCGGTGACTCGCGGGACCGGCGCGTCCGGTCATGCGCCCTGAGGGAACCAAGGTCGATCGGACGCGGTGCGCGTCCGGTCACACACGATCGGACGCGTCCGGTCGTCAAAGGAGCTTACTGGACTCCGACCGGACGCGGTCACTGTCGCGTCCGGTCGTTACGAGGGGCGCGTCCGGTCGTTGCTTCGTGGGCGCGCGGGACTGAGCGACCGGCGCGTCCGGTCTGTTGAGGGGCGCGTCCGGTCATCGCGTTTGACCGTTGGCGCGCAGTGACCGTTGGAGGATCTAACGGTCGCGTTTGAAATCGGTGGACACGTGGACGTCGCAGGGCGACCGGACGCGTTGAAGCGCGTCCGGTCAGTTTCGACCGGCGCGTCCGGTCGTCCCGAAAAAACGGTCAGTGGAGTTGTAACGGCTCTATTTGTTTGGGATGCTTATAAATACTTGTTGGCCGGCCCTTGGGGAGCTCTCTTGACATTTCTAACACTCTTGTGCATCCTTTGAGCTAGAGCTACTCCTCCCACTCATCTCTCTTGCTTGATTGCAAATCAAAAGTGAGATTGAGTGATCCCAAAGTGCATTGCATAGCTTGAGGGCATCTAGTGGCACTTGTGGGTGGTTTAGCCGGTGGATTTCTTGTTACTCTTGGAGAGTACCGCTCCTAGCCGGCTTGGAGATTGTTGGAGGCGTTGGCAAGAGAAGGTGATTGTTCTTGGCCACCTCCGGTTGATTGTGAGAGGTTCTTGTGCTTTCCTCGGCGGGACGCCAAAAGCAACTCTAGTGGAATCCGCGTGTCATTGAGTTACCTCACTTGAGAGTGGTGTCTTGCGGTGCCTTGCGGGGCGTGCCTTGAGGGGCAAGTGACTTGAGGGTCACACCGAGGAACCATCTAAGTGTTGGTCGACACAACCGGTGACGTAGCTTGTCGGTGCACAAGTGAACACCGGGTGAACAAAAATATTGTGTCTCTTGTCTCCCGGTGATTGGTCTTCATATTGTGTTGTTGTCAATATTGATTGATTGTATATCATCTTGGTGATTGGCAACATCTTCACTCCACCGTCGGTATAAGAATCACAATCCTCTCTCTTGCATTTACATTCTCTAGATTATCTTGTGTAGCTCTAGTAGTAGCTTTGCTAGTAGTGTTGTTAGCTTGTTCTCTAGTGTAACTTTAGTGACATAGCTCTTGTGTGAACTAGAGATCTTAATCTACTAGACTTGTGGATAGGAGGCTTGCATCACAACCTTTGGCTAAGCAAAACTCGCTTTACGCCGCTTGTTATTCTAACAAGTTTGTTTAGTGGTATTTGTAGAATTTTTATAGGCTATTCACCCCCCCTCTAGCCATCTAGGACCTTACAAAAGGTGACATCTTTCAAGCCTCTAACTAAGTCATGCTTCAAAAGTTTGTTCAATTGTTTCATTCCAACAAGACCAAGCCTTCTATGCCATAACCATCCCATACTAGATTTGCTAAGCAAACATGATGTTAATTGTGTCTCACTATCATTGAAGTCAACCAAGTATAAGCTACCATGTCTAAATCCTTTGAATATCAAATTTGATCCATCAACACTAATGACTTCAACACCATCACTACCAAATATGCATTTGAAACCGAGATCACAAAGTTGTGCTATTGACAATAAGTTGAAATCCAAGCTCTCAACTAACAACACATTGGATATGCTCATGTCATTAGAGATAGCAATTTTACCAAGCCATTTGACCTTGCCTCTCTTGTTGTTGCCGAAGGTAATAGCATCAAAACCACCATTTTGACTTCTGTCAATTGATTTGAACATACACGAATCCCCGGTCATATGTTGAGTGCACCCACTATCAAGCACCCAATGCCTTCCTCCGGCTTTGTAATTGACCTACAAGACAAGATCAATTCTTTTTAGGTACTCAAACTTGTTTGGGTCTTCTAAGGTTAGTGACCAAGCTCTTTGGTACCCAAATGACTTTCTTCTTTGAGCCCATCCATGGTGTACCAATGAACTTAGCATGAATACCATTAGTACCCTTGGTAAGCACATAGAAAGAATTAAGTTTAATTGAGGATACATTAGCATTGAATTTCTTGTTCATGCATTGTTGCTCTATGTGACCAACTTGCTTGCACACTTTGCAATAGCTATCATTGTTCTTCACAAAGTGAGTCTTGTGAGGAGCAAAAGCGGCCTTACCTTTCTTGGGGTTATAGCACAATCCCTCTTTATAGAGAGATGCCCTTTGGCTACCCAAGCACATAAGCAAGTGGTCCTCACCACCATAAGCCTTAGCTAATGTGTGATTGAGCTCTTTTACCTCATTCTTGAGATTTTCATTCTCAACTATTAGTGTGGAGTCACAAGTGAAACCATCACTACTAGATGAGGATGATGTAGATGAGCTACATGAAGGGTTAGTGGGAGCAACAACAATAGGCTTATAAAAAGATTCATCAATTATATTACAAGATATGCCTATGTTGCAAGTTTTAGCTTTCTCAACATTAGTTGGCATGTTTTCACATTTTTCAACTAGAGAGGAATGAGCTTCTTCAAGCTTAGTGTGAGACTTTTGAAGCTTCTTATGGTCTACTTTTAGACTCTCATAATATGCCTTAAGCTCATCAAGTTCTTGCATAAGGTTTTTCTTATCCTTAAGCAAGCCCTTATACTCCTTTCTAGATTCTTTAAAATATTGAGTGCAATCTTCTAGCATAGTGATTAGTTCATCTTTAGTTAGATCATCATCATCACTATCACTATCACTAGCATTATCATGATCACTCTCACCGTCGGATGATACCTTAGCGGCCTTAGCCATGAAGCACGATGGAGTGTCGAAGAGGGAGACCTTCTCTTGGATGGTAATGCTAGCATGCCCCTTCTTCTTGCTCTTGTTGTCATCCTCATCATCACTTGAGGAATCATCACTATCCCATGTAGTAACAAGAGAATCATTCTTCTTCTTATGAGAGCTCTCCTTCTTTTCTTGCTTCTTCCTCTCCTTCTTGATAGCATCTTCATCATCACTATCATAAGGATATTTTGCAATAAGATGGTCCTTGCTATGGCATCTAAAACATCTCATGGTATGCTCATTCTTCTTGGATGAGTTCTTCCTCCTTCTTGCATGATAGCCTTTCGTCTTCATGAATTTTGCCAAATTGCTTGACAAAGAGAGCCATCTTCTCATCAATGTCATCACTATCACAAGAGCTTGAGTCTTCATCACTTGATGATTCAATCTTGGACTTGCCCTTGGATGTGGTGGCTTTGAATGTCATACTCTTCTTCTTTTTATCATCTTTCTTCTCATTTTCCTTCTTCTTCTTCTTGACCAACTCATCCTTCTCATCATCTTCTCTATATGAATCATCGGTCATCACTTCTTGAAATATTTGTTGAGGAGTTGAATCCTTCAATGTAGTCCTCACTAGCACGGTGATCAATGTATCAAACCTCTTGGGTAAGCTTCTCAAGAACTTCATGGAGAATTGATTGTCCTTGACCTCCTCACCAAGTGCCTTGAGTTCATTCACAATGACTTGCAATCTATGAAACATCTCTGACACACTCTCATCTTCTTGCATCTTGAAACTCGAGAACTTTTCTTGTAAAATGTATGCTTTGGCGATCTTGGTGCCTTCGGTGCCCTCATAAGTCTCTTCTAGCTTTGCCCAAGCATCATGAGCAATTTCAATGTTCTTCACTTGCTCAAATGTCTTGTCATCTAGTGCCTCATGAAGAGCACTAATGGCAATGTCATTGCATTGGAGCTTCTTTTCTTCTACCGGTGTTGGTGCTTCCGGATTAGCAACCTCAAATTTGGTTTCGGTGACCTTCTACACTTCTCTATTGATTGACTTGAGGTGTGCAGTCATCTTAACCTTCCAATATGCATAATTTGTGCCATCAAAGTGATTAGTGTTATTGATGTGCAAACTTAATTGAGCCATTTCTTCTTCACCATAGGTTGTTAAGCCTCAAATAAACGGTGCCTCGGCTCCGATACCAATTGTAAGGTCCAAATAGGCTAGAGGGGGGTGAATAGCCTAATTAAAACTTCTATAAGAAATACTTAACCACACGTGTTAGTACAAAAGGTGGCGAAGCAAAATGCACTAGCTCTAACTAATTAAGCAAGCCACCTACACAAGTCTAGTACAAGGCTATCCACTAAACACAACAACAACTACAAGCTAGATACAAGGAATAACGCGAGAGAAGAGCTTCGAGTGATTATACCGCCGTGTAGAGATGAGAAGAACCAATCAATCACATAAGAGAAATCCTTGGGAAGAGAACAACACAAGAATTTATCCCGAGGTTCACTTGCTTCCCGGCAAGCTACTCCCCATTGTGGTGATACACCCACTTTTCGGTTCGCGAGCTAATCGACTATCAAGAGTTGAGCCCTCGGCGGGCGTCGCACAACCGCACACAAGATGGGGATCCTCCAAGCCACGAGCTCCACTAGAGTATCCAATTCGTGAACTCCCACGGGGAAAGATCAAGAACCCCTTACAACACTTGGTGAGGGCTCCAACAATCCCCAATTGCGAGCTCAATCACCTCCGCTGCTCCAAGCCATCTACCGCGTCGGGAAACACGGAAGAGTAACAAGAAATCCACAACAACTTGAAGATCAAGTGCCTCTAGAATGCAACTCTCAAGTAATGCACTTGAATCTCACTCAATCTCACTCAAGATGTGCAACCAAGCAAAGAGATGAGTGGAGGGGTTGTTCTCTAGCTCAAAGGATGTCTCAAGGTCTCAAAATATACAAGAGTTTACCCCAAACCCCGGCCAACTTCTATTTATAGCAAAGGGGTACGCAGCTAGCCGTTACCAGACGACGCAGTGAAAAACGTGATGACCGGACGCACCGGTCAGGGTGACCGGACGCGTCCGGTCACTACAGGACAAGCAGCAACAGTGCGCGTCAGAAGGAGCCATTGCCGTGACCGGACGCGCTCCAGCGTTTGACCGGACGCGCTGCACCCGGCGTCCGGTCGGAGTCCAGAGAGCTCCCACCGCGACCGGATGTGTCCGATCGCAGGTGACCGAACGCGCCACGCGTCCGATCAGCTCTACGTCAAGCACTGTACCAATGGGTGTTCGACCGGACGCGCTGGTTCCGGGAGGGGCCGGACGCGCCGGTCCGCGACCCCCTTTCGCGCACGTCTGCCTGCGGTTTGAACTGACCGGACGCGCCTGCCGCGTCCGGTCACTTCGACCACAGCGTCCGGTCACTGTTTTTCAGTGAAAAATATTCCGGACTTTCGCCACCTTTTCTTGCCTCCGGCGCAATGGAAGATAGGCGTTTCACTTCCCCAAAAAGCGCCGAATCCCACCTCGCAAGCTTGGCGGGAGGGAGAGAGGAACCCAAACCCCTCTCTATCGCTCAAACTCCTCCGCCTTCGCAAATGTGCTAACACCACCAAGTGTACACCACCATGTGCATGTGTGTTAGCATTTCACAAACAATTTTTCAAGGCGTTATGTTTGCTCTCTACTAACATGCGCTAACAACACCAAGTGTACACCACCATGTACACCACCTCCGTCACATGTTGCTTATGCCTAGCTTAATCACACTTGATATAATAGCTTTAGCAACTTGGTGTCATTAATTACCAAAACCAAACTATGGCTTTCACTGCTACATCACAAGATCGAACAACTACGTCAACATTTAGCTTGGGGGAGGGCACCCGCATGTATCCAGGTAAGTATCCTTATCCTCTTATGTTTTCTTTTTACATAAATTAATTCAAAAATAAAAAAATGTGAGCACATGAAGGTTCACTTTATATATCTATGGAGTTTTCATTGTCTACTTTATCTAGTCGAGTATTTGTTCTATATTGTGTTATTTCATAATAATATGTGATAGTTAGAGTGTGTCAAGTTTGCTTGAATTAGTTTGTAAATAAAAAGAACCTGGTCAAATCTCTATGCATGTAAATGATGAATAGTTGCTCTGCCGTAATTCCTTTCAAGTGCCTAGTTTTCAACCTTGACTTCTCTTAAGTTTTGGAAATGATTGTTTTGACCTAGAATTTACTTTAAACTTGAAACTTGTGGGTTGCGAATGCTTGATCTAAGTCTAGGTGATTGACGGATATGATATGAGAAGGTTTGAGCTACTGTTTATCTTGTTCCTAGTGACACTAGAGTTCTGGAGGTTTATCTTTTGAAAACTTAAAATTTTCACATGGTGAGTTCCTGTATGACGAGAGCTTTAATTCCTACCATAGCCATATATACATGCTTGCTAGAATAGGAAAACCAGCTCATAAGTTGCTCGCTTTGTGTTGAGTTTGGTCAACCTGTGTGAGACCCTTGTCGAGAGGATGGTCATGCTCCGAAGATCAAGATCACTTACACCCACATATATCCTACTGCTCCTACCCTAGGGGTACGTAAAAACATGTCTTTTCCACCCAAAAATCTATCTCCTACATTGGGAGAGGATCCAAAAAGATTGTTAGGTTTCTAAATAAATGCTCTAAAATTATGATTTATCTCTTCTCTAAGTTCATTATATCCTAAGTAAGAGGCAGAGGATCCTTTGTAGAAAAAAGAAGAAATAAAAAGAGCAAAAGAGAAGTCAATGATCTCTATGCCTAGAAGTTCATCGTTGTCATCAAAGAAAGAAGAAAGAAGATATCCCAAGACCTTCACAGCAAAGTTCTTCATAAATTCTTCAGTGAGAGGCAATCTCTCCAGGAGCAAAGTAGAATTAGGTTAGCCACCAAATATATCCACACACATGCACATCTTGATCTAAGGGTTGGTCTCCCCTCCTTGAATCTCGATTTTGACTGAGCAACACATGCAAGGTAAGTAAGCTACCTCCTTGAAATACCCTCAGCTCCATATAAGCCTATTAGTTATAGGGTAAGAGAGAGGAGGCATGATGATACTCTGCCTTATTCCAAAAATACCACATAGTGAAAGAAAGAGGGCAAAACACCATCATTGCCTTGGAAAGGATCCACAAATACCATATATGAGAGACTAGAAAGGGTCATAAAAAAGGAATCTCTGAGTTTTATTTTAAAAACCTATAAAAACTCCAGAATGAAGGTTGATCGAAGACCTCGAGATGTAGTGCTTGACTTATTGTTCTGTCTTTCAACTACTCAAGACCCAAGTGAAGGCCAAATGCTCCATAGTTGAAAGTAATGGGTAAGTTTGAAGTTAAAATGGTTTGCTTTAATCCGGAGGAGAATTCTTGTTTGAACGCATGTGTACTTTTGAGGCGTGAAAGCATTGTAGCAACTCTTGATCTATTGTTGAGATTTGCTTTGCTTAGGGACTAGCAAAGGTTAAGCTTGGGGAACTTGTTGACGGTCACTAATGCTCATCAACTATTGCATGAAATTGCATGAAATGAACCATAAAGCATAGTTGTAGGGTTTGATTCTAACGAGTTCCACGAGTTATGTTGTTCTCACTTGTTTTGCAGAATATTTAATATTTCACTATATAAAAGTACCTCAAGTGATGAATTAGAGCACATCATTGCGAAGAGTTCATCGAGACGATCGAAATGGACATATTATTCGCTATATTTAGAGTTCCGGAGAGAAAGTCTTCGACGGATATGACTCGAAAGATTCTAGAAGACCCTAGAACAATCATCATCACAAGACCAGGGACTAAACCGACAAAATTCCATAGCTCTATGAATTATTATTTTCCAGAGAGTTATCCAAAAGTTGGAAAAGGGAAGAGTCCAATCACGATACGACATCTCGCGCAAATGGATCGAAAAGTGGCACTAGAAGGACATAGAAGACTCCAGAAGACACAAGAGCAAAGAAGAAGCCCGGAGGCTGACAAGTGGGGCCGGCTGGCCCCACATGTCAGGCTGGCCGGCATGGTCCCACCTAGAAGTGGCCTCTCCTTTCTCCGACGGCCTCCAACCGACCTCTATGACGTATCTCAACCATTGTTTTAAGTTGGTTTGATCTGAGATCTATGGTTCATCCCCCGGGCTATATAAGCAGGGGCAGACCTCCCCCTCAGGCATCTCCATCTTCATTAGCTACATCCAGAGCAAAAGCTAGGGTTTCACCCCTCCATCCAAGTAGAAGTAGAGATCCCTTTAGATGATCGTCTAGTTCTAGTTCTTCTAGTTATAGTTCTAGTTCATCTAGTTATAAACTAGAGATCAGGGAGAGAGGAGAGAAGAGAGCTGAGGAGGAGCCCGATCTGTTCGATCTTTCTCGACATTATACTTCTGCAGCATCTGGTTCGTCTTGAACAATCTTCAGGTTCTTTATTATTTATTTTTAAGTATTTTGTTTCAGTTCTTGCTTTATTATATTTACTGGATCTCCGCTCGTATTGAGTGCTCTAGTTATTCTAGATAATTATAGTAGTAAGCGTTAGTGTAGACGTGGCGTCTAGACTAGGGTTTACCTGAGTTTGCGCTCAATCCTCCGCACAGTTGTGGTAGCCCAGAGGTGACAACACTGTTAGGCCTTTGTAATCCACCACGTTAGGGTTGGTGTTTTCATAGAGCTTTTGGCAGCCTTCTCCCAACTACTATTTTCCTAGTCTTTTTCAAGAGTTGGAAAGGACCTGCTGCTTCGAAGTAAGTAAAGTAGAGTAAGTCTTCGACAAGATAGAACCACTTAGAAAATCCTAAAAACCCTCTCTACCCTATAATTACCCTTTTCTTGGACGTTCCTAATTCTTCTAGTACACTTCGCGTTCCTCGAATATTTCCGGGTGAAAGCTACATCGGTATCTGTGCGCTTGCGGATCTTTTCCTGTTCGCGTTTAAAATACCCAACAGCCGCGGATCAGGTGCCGTGGTGGCCGTGCAGCGTCTTTGAAAGGGATCAAAGTTAGCAGGCATAATACATGTAGGATCATGTAATTAGATCAGATCCAAAGACAAATAGCTAATTAGTTTAAGGGATTGGGTGCTCTGTTAAAAGGGAAGAGTTTGAGAGAGGACAGGAGAAGATTAGAATCGGTGGGGAAGGATCAGTGGTACTAGGAGGAGAGGAAGAGGACGAGCATGCAGGATAGGGCGCCGCCAGGCCACAGCGCGGACCCGCAGCAGAAGCAGTGGCTGGAGATGGCGGCCACTGCCTGTCCCACGAGTAGCAGCGCGAGCGTGGTGCCACCTAGCACCGTGGCGGTGTCGATGCGGTACACGCAGTAGGCCCACTCCTACCTCTCGTCCGTCTCCAGCCTCGCCTGCAGAGTAGAGATGGCAAATAAGGAGAAGAGGGGTGGCGGCAGCGCTCGCATCAGAGAAGGGGGTGGGGGAAGAAAACGCAGAGGACAAGAGAAGGAAAGAGAAGGGGTTGGCACACCTACTGGTTGCGGCGGCGGCCAGGGAGCAGGGAGTAGGGAGCAGGGAGCGGGGTGCAGGGCAAGGAAGGGCGAGAGGACGTGATTGTTGAAGGACGAATTGAGAGCGAGGGGAGCAGGGGCGCGGGACGCCGTGCCGGTCCCACCTGGCGGCGCCGAAACTCAAGCAGAGAAGGCTTTCACACGAGGTGGCAGACGGACAGACCAAACGTTTGTTGCACCTCAAAGTGTCCATCAGTCTTTACAGTTTTTCGAAAGATCATTAGTCTTTATAGTTGTGTGGGAGATTCTTTTCTCCTGCCACGTCTGGTGGCGAAGTCGTCAGTGCCACTGCAGACGGCCTGAGAGAGAGTAGAAAAACGTTAATTGACAAAGCGAACGGTCTCGGTCGGCCCATCTAAGCCCATCTAGACCCAGTAGTCCACGCGGAAACCCGACCCAGTAGCCCATCCCGACCGAATCCCGTGCCCCAACGCGAGACCGGCGGTGCTATGCGCCTCATCTCCCTCCCCGCCGGCTCCCCGCCGGTTCCCCGACCTTTGTAAACCCTAATCAATCTAGTTCGCACCAAATCGATCGCGCCTCAGCTGAAAATCCGAAACGATTCGAACAATCAGAACGAAGAACGATTCAGCTTCAGCTCCTGAATCCAACAGCAATGGATCGCTCCCGCTCCAAGCGCGGCTACCACTACGACCAGGACTCCCCGCCGCCCCGCTCCAAGCAGCGCTTCGACCGCCGCAGCGGCGGCGGCGGCGGCCAGAATGCTAACTCGAGCTACCACCGCCGCGGCCCCCCCGGCAGCGGCGGTGGCTCTGACCGCCGCGGGTTCCTGCCCCACGACGCCGCGCCGCCCCCGCCCCCGCCTCCTCCTCCTCCTCCCTCGTCGGCCGCGGCGGGCGGCGGCGCTGGTCCCACCACCACCACCTCCTTCCGCATCCTGTGCCCCGAGTGCAAGGCCTACGGCTTCCCACCCGGCTTCGTTGCCAAGGTCCGGGACGAGAGCGGCGCGTTTGTAACTGTGCACCCGCCCTTCGCGGGCGACTACGTCCGGGTCATCGAGACGGTCGACGGCGCGAGGCGCGAGGCGGACGGCCGCCCGCCCATGTTCTCCCCGGCCCAAGAGGCGCTCCTCATGGTGCACCGCAGGATCCTCGAGACCGACGCTGACGACGGCGACGAGGACGGCGAGTATGGGCCCAGGGGCAAGGACCCCAGGGACAGGGGGAAGACCACCACACGACTCATCGTGCCCAAGCTGCATGTCGGATGCCTGCTCGGCAAAGGCGGGAAGATCATAGAGCAAATGAGGATGGAGACCAAGACGCACATCAGGATCCTGCCGCGTGACCAGCACACACCGCGCTGCGTCTCCTTGTCCGAGGAGGTTGTACAGGTAATACAATTGATTGCTACAGCCTACAATGTGGTAGTTTATTTCGTTAGTCAAACAAGAGGGATTTGTAAGAACTTAAGAACACACATGAATGAATATTCAAAGATGCAAGTCATACCGCGAAAGGTTAATTGAGCAAGAATATCATGAAAATCAGTATTAGAACTCAAACAGTAAGCATCTATGTTTTCTATGCAAAGCTAGTTCCCCTACTCTTTAAGCTCCATCAATGCTTGAATGAAAACCGGAAACAAAACTTAAACCAATCTCAAGAATCAATCAAATAGCAACGAAATGGTCATCCATAGTCCAAGCCTGCAAATCCACTATCCTTCCCCAGCAGCTTGATGCACGAATGTTTCATGTGTCCTTTGGATGCAACACATGAAAAATGCAGAAATTCCAAGAGAGAGATAGACACAAAGGAAAGTTTTCCATGAAGCCCCCTCATGCTAGTTTTCCTACAAAATTCCTATGGTTTTATACATTCCATAGGAACCCAAAGGAATTTCATAGGGTTTAATCCTTTGTTCCAAATAGGCAGATAGGAAATATTCCTATAGGATTAAAATGCTCCAAAATTCTTATGCTTTCCCTTTCCAAAGGGGGCCAAAGTGTTTCTTTTTGTAGGGTTGTAGCTCACAAATAATGAAGACCTTAAGCTGTTACGTTCTATGATACTGAAGAGTTACAAAATAACCATTCCAATAATGGTTCCATACCTCTGATTGAGAATTGAGATGAGGCTTAAATTCAAAATCCCGAGATATCCCATCTTCCTGGCCACTACCAGCTGAATTATCCCTAGTCAAAGGCAGTATGCCCAGATGAGTGCTCTTATTGATGATTGCAGCCATGCTCAGAGTACAAGCTGTGGGAAACAGTTCTACCTAAATAGAAAAATGCTTATTGATTATTTGTCAAGCAGGATAGCGAATCATTGAGCATCAAATAGCGCAGAATAACGCTCACAAGGACACAGAGTTGAAGGGGCGCACTAAAGGAGCCAAGTGGAGAAGAATATATGGTGTCTCTTTGTTCCTTGACGGCATTTGGTGGGAATGAAATTTAGTGTTTGAACTTAGTGACTTAGTGGAGCCTTACGGTGACATGGCTTCACGAAATCGCCGAGAAATTGGTAATGGGGGTCTCCTATTTAGGTATAGAAGATAGGGCAGCTCCCTGTGATTCATAACATTGAGTTGCATTGGACAGCCCCCTAACTAAATTGACATTATCTAATGCCTCACTTTGTGGGTGGTCATCATCACTATGGGCAGACTAGTTTATATATGTAAAAAACCTAAAAATTCACTAGGGCCTTCAGCCTTCTCTACACATCTTATCTGAAACAGAACAGACTTATGACTACAAGATATGTTAAAAACAGAACTTCTATTTTGTTACACCTAAAATATCATCATCCACCATACTAACATCCATATTATTACTACTCACAATAACACCAATCTTAGCAGCAATCTCAGTAATAAAAGGAATCGACGTAGAAGGCATTTTAGAATTCTTACTTGTATACTCCAAGTTGTTCTTCCTTTTCTGAGCTTGGGCTTTCTCCATCATTGTTTTTCCATCAATGGCATGTCCTCTTACTTCTCGCTTCGATATCTGTGGCCCCCAGTGAACCACCTTGCTCTTAGTCTTCGCCAGGGCTTTTGTGTTGTTCTGTGTAGCTGAGCTCATTTGGGCCTCAGGCTCCTTCAGCATCCTTTTCCACCAACGTGCCACGGTACCTCCATGCTCTACAGTGTTTGACCTGCTACCATGCCATTCCAGCACAATGGCCCATGAGATGGCCTGCCCATAGCATGATCCCTACTGTCGTTGTGTTTGAAACTTGTGACATGGCTAGAGAGCATCTAATAACCTGAATTACACTGTCCGTACTGAATATTACTGAGGAGGTGAGGAGAAGATGAAGACTTTTTTGTTCTGCTGCATCTTGCTTGAGACACTTGGATCCTCCACATTGTTCCATGAAGATAACATGATTGAGAGAAATGCATATTTTTTGTATGTTTTCTTTATTTGCTGAGTCAGTAGCATAGTTACATGTTTCCATCATGCCTAGTGCGTGGTACATCCATGGTGGCAAAACCACTTTTGAGATCAGGCTCGGAGATTATTTGTTCTTTTATTAGTAGTGGTAGAATGCAATTGCATAAGTGTAATATTAACTAAAATGCTTAAGCTCCATAGTGCTCTGTAATTTCAGTTGCAATGTGATAGATCTGTAGTTCTATTACAATTGTATCATTGCAATTGTTTATGCATCAAAAGGATAATAATATTATTTTTTTTGGAAATATCTTTCATCGTAACTCTTTCCTCAGTCTACGGTGTGTCTCATAATGTCTTTTTCAGGTTGTTGGAGATGGAAATTGTGTTAAGAAAGCTGTAGCAATAATCACTGATCGCCTAAAGGAAAGCTTACACCGTGATCGTGGTCCCTTCCGTGGGCGAATGAATTCACCAGAGCCTCGAATTTCTCAGGAAGATGAATATTTGGGTGGTGTTCAACAGATGCCTGCATATGAGGAATCTTTGGGACGACCTGATCAGATTAGGAACAACATTAGCATGGAGCCACCAGGATATGAGTTTGATTCAAATGGTGGCAAGGTCATTGAACATCCAGATATCCTGTACGATGACATCGTTTTTCGAATTCTATGCCCAAATGACAAGGCTGATGGTTTAGTTGCAACGCGTGATGGAATACTAGAGATGCTACAGGCTGATGTTGGTGTTGATGTTAGGCTATCTGATATTATTGCTGGTTCTGATGAAAGGGTAGTAATCATCACATCCAGAGAGGTAAATCAGATGTGCATTTGATACTTTTGCGCGTCTTTGGTTTGCATATTTGAGTGTTTAGTAAAGATTTTTCTTGTCTATTACCCAATGTACTTACACATGTCGGGACTCGGGTGTGGTTGCAGATATGTATATGATGGCACCATACCTGAGTGATAGTAACCAGGGATGGCAGCGGGTTTAGGGTTTAGGGTTTAGGGTGGAGTAAATACCTGCCCTCGACAAATTGCCTATCGGCTAAAATTTCATACCCACACCTGTACCCGTGGGTAGGATTTTGTACCCGTACCGGCACCCATCAGGTACGGTACCCATGGGTGGTTAGATTATCTCACTAGAATTGATGTAATTCTTTGTTATATTAGCACTAACGAGTGAAGCAACATACCTGCACCCATACCCACGGGTAGAATCTTGTACCCACGTCCGCACCTGACAGGTACAATACTAGAAGACATTTGGGAACATTCTCACCCAACATTCCATTATTAGTTATACTAGTGGACATGCTTGTGGGTTGCTACGAAATATACAGTTTGCGTCATTTGTTCCAATCAGTCTTGAAATCGGATTCTGTACCGTGACTGGACATGTGCTGTTCTAACTCCAAGCATGGGTCATGTGTTCGGGTCACGGTCTCACGGACTGGGCAGAAAACTGTAAACCAATTGATTCTTATCGCAAATTCATCATGTACTACTACTCTTATTAAACCAGATAGACGGGCTCGTGTGAGAGTAAAGGACGAAAATTTTGGGGAGAGAAATTTTTTTTCCCTTTCATATTGGGTAATAGATACATATATCCCCTGCATGGAAAATACAAGTATTTTAGGTAAAAATGAGGCTAATGTCTAAATCTAGTACTCCCTCTGTTCCAAATTATAAGTCGTTGTGGCTTTTCTACATAGATTTTGCTATGCATCTAGATATATACATGGCTTTTACCATGTATCTATAAAGCCAAAACGACTTATAATTTGGAATGGAGGGAGTACAAACTAACATGTGAACTTGGTTCAATTGTTGTGATGGGTTTATGTCCCCACCATCCGGATCCTTGTCCTCTTTGGCTCTATAATTGGGGTGCATGTTTTCTTCCTAATACAAATTCTGGGTGCTCTTGTTTTTAACCCGAAGAAAATTACCTGTGATGCATTTTACCTGTTACAGGTTACTCATCCATTGTTATAGGTTTCCCCCTAATATGGAGTCCTATTTTACTTCAATATACTGATTGTTTCACTAAAGATATGTCAATTTTCTGGTGCTGACTTACTGGGTTGCTACCTAAGGTTTCCCCTGCCCTAACAATCTTTTAGCCATTGATCTATGAGTCAGCTTTGTTAGTACTCTGTACTCCATCCATTTCTTTTTTTTATAAGGCATATTATTGAGTTGCATGCACCGTCCAGTTCAACCCAAAAGCCTAAGCTGATGGTGATAAGTGGGCAATTCACTTATACTCTTAGCAACCCCCTTGCGTGGAGGCTCCCTTCGGCCTTAGACGTAGAATAGGAGTGAGCAACAATTATTTTATTTAATTGCACTAGCCAGGATTCGGACTGTAAATCTTTGACTTTGATACCATATTGAGTTTCATGCACCAATCAGTTCAACCCAAAAGCTTAACCTCACGGGGAGGGGTGGGCAATTCACTTATACTCTTAACACATGTTCCAAGTTGGAAATTCTTAAAGAGACACTCTGACCATCAATTTCGTATGATCAATTGCTACAAAAGAATGTGTTAAGGAAATGAGTTTCTATTGTTTTGGCTAACCCTAGAAGGGTAGCTATATAGATAAGCATACATGGGCCTCATGGGCCTAGCCTCATGGGCCTAATACTCTTATACTCCAACACCCCCCGCAGTCTGAACTACCGGCGCAGCGGAGTTCTAGACTGTACAAGAAAGAAGAAAGAACACACACGAGTCCCCCCACAGACGCAACTAGCCACTGGTGATGTTGAGGCTGGAGCGAAACTCGGTGAAGGTCGAGGACGGGAGGCCTTTGGTGAAGATGTCGGTGAACTGGGAGGTGGTCGGAACATGAAGGACCCGCACCTCGCCGATGGCAACCCGATCACGGACAAAGTGTAGGTCGATCTCCACGTGCTTCGTCCGCTGGTGTTGGATGGGGTTGGTGGAGAGGTAGACCGCACTGACATTGTCGCAGCAGATCAGCGTGCTCCGGGAGGGCAGAGTGTGCAGCTCGGTGAGAAGCTGCCGGAGCCATGAGGCCTTAGCCACGCCGTTAGCGACAGCGTGGTACTCCGCCTCGGCACTGGAGCGGGAGACCACAGGCTGGCGCTTGGACGACCAGGACACCAGGTTGCCGCCCAAGAAGACAGCGTAGCCGGAGGTGGAGCGCCGAGTGTCCGGACACACGGCCCAGTCGGCGTCAGTGTAGACGACAAGCTCGGCGGAGGACGACCGGTGGAGGAGAAGACCGTAGTTGATCGTGCCGCGGAGGTAGCGGAGGAGTCCCTTGAGAGCAGTGAGGTGAGGCTCTCAAGGATCATGCATGTGAAGACAGATCTGCTGAACTGCATATGTGATGTCCGGCCGGGTGAAGGTGAGGTACTGAAGGGCACCAGCAAGACTCCGATATACAGTGGGATCTGACACTGGGGGGCCCTCTGCCTCGGACAACTTGCCCTAAGTATCAATCGGAGTAGAGCAGGGGTTGCAGTCAGTCATCCCGGCTCGCTCCAGGATATCTCGAGTATACTGCCGCTGGTGAAGAAGTAACCCAGCAGGATGAGGCTCAACAGTGACCCCGAGGAAATGGTGGAGCACCCCCAGATCCTTCATAGCAAACTCCTGCTGAAGAGCGGTAATGATGCGCCGGAGAAGTGGCGCACTGAAGGCTGTGAGGACAATATCATCAACATAGAGCAGTAGGTACGCAGTGTCCGCTCCATGGTGATAGATAAACAGAGATGTATCAGACTTGGCCTCCACAAACCCCAGTGTCAGCATGAAAGCAGCAAACCGATGGTTTCATGCCCGGGGGGCCTGCTTGAGGCCGTAGAGAGACCTGTTGAGCCGGCAGACCATGTCGGGACGGGAAAAATCAACAAACCCCGCCGGCTGACTGCAGTACACTGTCTCAGTGAGAAGGCCGTGCAGAAAGGCATTCTTGACGTCCAGCTGATGGACGGGCCATGATCGAGCGAGAGCCAGCGATAGCACGGTTCGGACGGTGGCCGGCTTCACCACCGGGCTGAAGGTCTCATCATAGTCGACCCTAGGGCGCTGAGTGAAGCCCCGGAGAACCCAGCGAGCCTTGTACCGCTCGAGAGTGCCATCAGCCCGACGCTTGTGGGTCCAGATCCACTTGCCGGTGACGACGTTGGAGCCCGACGGCCGGGGCACCAAATCCCACGTCTGGTTGGCGAGGAGCGCCGCGTACTCCTCTTCCATCGCGTGGTGCCAGTGAGGGTCGAGCAAGGCGTCACGGACGGAAGAGGGTACTGGAGAGACTTGCGTGTCGCCGGGCAACACTGGGAGTGCCCGGGGCGGTAGGGTGCCAGCCGCGTGCCGTGTCACCATGGGGTGAACATGCCGCGGGTGTCGGTGAAGCAGCGGCAGGTGGTAGACCGGCGGTATGACATGGGCAGGCGGGGACTGCGGCGGTGGTGTCAGTGTCCCCGGTGGAGAAGAGGCCTCGAGCGGCGGCGGCCGCCGCCCACGGCGCTGGTACACGCGTACCGGCTCGGCGAACCGCGTAGGAGGTGCCGGGGCAGCACCAAAGGACGATGGCGCCGAATCCTAATCGAGCGAAGAGGCTGGGGTCCCTGGACCCGCGTCGAGCGGAGAAGTCGGGGCAGCACCAGAGGACGAGGCCCCCGGACCCTCGTCGAGTGGAGAGGCCGGGACAGCCCCGGAGGACGACGGGCCCGGACCCGTGGAGCCAGGGACGGCTGAGCCCGGCAGGAGACTCGGTGACGCCGGACCTGCAGGAGACCACGGAAAAGGTGGCTGGACCACCGTGTCAGTGGGAAACAGAGAGGGGATCAAGATCAGGGTTGGTAGGGGGTGTGTTGGAGGCGGAGAAAGAGAAGACGAACTCATCGAATACCACATGGCGAGAGATGAGGATCCGTCGGGAGGTAAGGTCAAAGCAGCGGTACCCCTTTGATCCGGGGAGTACCTGAGGACACAGAGAGTCGAACGGGGTGCGAGCTTGTGGGGAGCAGTGGCAGCGGTGTTAGGGTAACACGCACAACCGAAGACTCGAAGGTGATCATACCGAGGGGGGTACCAAAAAGAGCGTGGTGTGGCGTGGGAGCGGGGCAGGCAGTGGAAGGAAGACGGTTGAGGAGGTAGGTGGAGGTGCAAGCCCTCAGCCCAGAAGCGAGCAGGAAGAGACGCCTGGAGCAGAAGGGTGCGCACGGTGTCGTTGGTGGTGCGAATCATGCGTTCGGCCTTGCCATTCTGAGAGAAAGTATACGGGCAAGACATGCGCAACTGAACACCGTGAGAGAGGAAGAAAGCATGGGAGGTGGAGTTATCAAACTCACGACCATTGTCACACTGGACGGCCTTGACGATGAGGCCGAACTGTGTGGACACCCAAGCGAAGAAGTGAAGGAGCGTGGAAAAAGCATCAGACTTCGCACGCAAGGGAAAAGTCTACGAATAATGAGAGAAATCATCGACCACCACAAGATAATACTTATATCCAGAAATACTGATGACAGGAGACGTCCATAGGTCGCAATGTATAAGATCAAAAATGCGGACCGCATGCGAAGAACTATGAAAAGGAAGACGGAACATGTCGGCCCAACTGACACGCATGACACAAATGCTCATCAGGAGCTCGAGTACATGGAATGTCGGAACTACGACTGAGCTGCATCAGGGCATCGCGTCCAGGATGGCCGAGACGCCGGTGCCAGGTAGTAGAGGAAGGAGTGGTGGCGAAGGCAGCTGACAAAACGGATGGCGATGAAGGCGAAGCAGACGCTGGGAAGCGAAGAGTGTAAAGGGGCCCCGTGCTGTCACATCGGAGCAGAGGACGCCGGGAAGCCAAATTCTTCACAGTAAGACCAGAAGAGTCAAACTCCACAGAACAGGAATTGTCAGCTATAAAACGACGAATAGAAAGAAAGTTGTGGACCATAGAAGGGGCAACAAGAACATCAGGAAGATGAAAAGAGCCGTGAGTGCCGGCAGCACCCACGGACGTGACTGGAAGACACGAACCATTTGCGACTATGATGGACGAAGGGTGAGAGGAAGAGGGAGGGTGAACGGATGAGAGTATACCGGGGTCAGGGGTGGTGTGGTAGGTGGCACCCGAGTCGGCAATCCACTGTGGGCCGACAGGAGGTGTCAGGCCCATAGTGCTGAAGGAGCGAGCCAGAGCCGCCTAGTCCCAACCGGCAGGTCTGGGCGAGGCGCCGAAAGGTGTAGCCCACGGAGACGCGGAGTAGGCGCCAGGAGGAGGAGCACCGGCAAGCATGGCCGCCGGCGGGCGAGGCTCACCTCCGGTAGCCTGGAATGGCCACATAGAGATGCGGCCGGCCCACGGGTTGTGGAAGGAAGGCCATGGTGCCTCCTGTGGTCCAGCCGGCGCCTGGTTGCCCCCACCATGGCCTCCCCCACGCCCCCCACCGCGGCGACGACGACCGCCACGACCCCCCCACCCCCGCTCAGCCCGGAGGGAGGGGGACCAAGAAGAGACGGCGGTGGAGCAGATGGACGCGATGGAGCAGACGGACGCGGCGGAGTAGCAGCAAGGGCCGTCGAGGAAGACGAGGACCCCGGAGTGGCGGCGGACCCCGGCTGGATGCCCTGAGTGAGCTCCTCCATGACAAGGTCGTCACGGACCTGTAGGAAGGTGGGGAAAGGCCGCTGACGGGTGATCCACGTCATGAGGTGGGCGTAGCGGTCACTGAGCCCGCGGAGGACGTTGAGGACCAAGATGCAATCCTCCACGGGCCAGCCGAGGTCGCCAAGGGAGTCGGCCATGCCCTTCATTCGGCGGCAGAACTCACCAACAGAGAGGTCTCCCTGGACAAAGGTGCGGAAACTTGCATCTAGACGCAAGGCCCGGGCTTCGGCATTGCCCAGGAACTGGCCCTCGAGCGCAAGCCATGCCCGGCGAGCGTCAGGAGAGTTGCGGACGAGGTCGTGGAGGTCCAGGGAGATCGTCCTTAGGATCCAGGAGAGGACGATGCTGTCAAGGCGCAGCCACGACGGAGTCTGGGCGGCGACCGAGGCGTCAACGAGGACGTGGTCGTCGAGGGCGTAGCGGCGGAGAGTGAGGAGGACCAAGTCCTGCCAACGAGCATAGGAGGGCGACTCGGGCTCGATGACGACCAGAACAAGGAGGCGGATGTTCTGGACCCCCCCCGGCCTGGTAGTGAAGCTGCGCCACGAGCGGGTTGGCCGGGTCGTGCTAGAGGACCGCAGTGGGTGACACGCGGCGGCCCGAGGAGTCGTCGGAGGTGGCCGCAACGTCGTAGGAGGCAGGGGAGACGAGGAGCTGCTCGGCCTCAGCGATCTGGCGGGCCAGGGCATCGGCCGCATCACGCTCGCGCTCCCACACGAGGGCAGCTGCACGCAGTCCTGGGCATAATTAACCGAAGACCGAAGACCGAACCGAACTAACCGAGACCGAGACCGAAGTGACCGAGACTGAAAATTTCGGTCACAAGTTCGGTCTTGAGTTTGAAGTAACTGAACTAATCGGACTTAGTTCGGTCATTACCCTCGGGTAACTGAACTAACCGAATTAACCGAACATTTGAATTTTGTTGACATAATGTGTAATTTAGACTATTATTAGTGATATAATATTTATTATAGTGGGTTTATATCAACCATCACTCTTATCACTATGTTTAATCTATATTTTGTATTGTATTTTTGCCTTGAAATTGAAAAATATTGGTAAAATTTGCTACAAATTACAATATTTAATAGTTGTTTTGTCTAGTTCGGTTAGTTCGGTCATGACCGAGACCGAACCGAACTAACCGAGACCGAACTTGCTCGGTCCTTAGTTTTGAAACTAACCGATCGGTCTCTGTTTTTAGATGACTGAACTTTCGAAATGACCGAAGAACCGATCGGTTCGGTTTGATCAGACCGAACGCCCAGGCTGAGCTGCACGGACACGGGCCTGCCCCTCGGCGACCGCAACCCGGGCAGCGACGAGGGCTGCAGCGAGGGCGGAGTCCGGACGCGTACTGTAGAGGAGCGGCGGAAGTGCAGTTGGGAAGGGGAGCGGCGTATCTACGCCCTAGGGCAGCAGAGGCAGAGCACCGGCGGCGCCACCGCCAGGGACAGTGCCGGCCGCACCCATGCCTGTGCCGGCGGTGGCCGCTGGAAGCAGAGCCGCCCTGCTGAGGAGTTGGGGAAGAGGGGGCGGGTGGACCAGTCCAGGCGGTGGTGGACCGAGGCCCAGGCCCGGGCGGACCGGTCCAGGCGCCGCCAGGGCCCCAGCGGCGGCGGATGGAAGCCCAGGCCCGCAGCGGCAGCAGAGGCCGCAAGAGCCCCATCCCCGGACTCCCCCACCGCGTCGCCTCCGCCTTGGACAGCGGCGGTCGCGGCCAGAGCACCGGCGGCGCCCCCTCCCAGGGCCACGGCCGCGACAGGCGGGGAATCGACAGCAGGGGCGGCGGGTCGTGAGGGAGCGCCCACAACCTGGGCCCAGGAGGAGGAGAGGGGTGGCTGGCCATGGCGCCGACGGCGGCTAGCCGACCGGCGGCGGCAGGCGGCGGCTGGGGAGAAGGGTGGGGAGGAAAAGCAAACCCTAGGCTGCTGATACCATGTTAAGGAAATGAGTTTCTATTATTTTGGCTAACCCTAGAAGGGTAGCTATATAGATAAGCATACATGGGCCTCATGGGCCTAGCCTCATGGGCCTAATACTCTTATACTCCAACAGAATGTCATGTTAAAAAGATTTTTGAAAGACAAATCTATTTATATAACTTTCATACTAAGGATGCTTATAATTTGACTAATTATTGGTCAAAGTTTATAAAGTTTGGCCTTTCAAATCCTAATGCACCCTATAAAAAGAAACGGATTGAGAACTTGTTAAGGAAGTAATATACCTTCATGATTCAAGGCAGTTATTTCAATTTTGAATATGGTTTAATACGAGATTCAACTTTTCCAAAGACTTGTTGAGGTAATCCTTAGTTGAGAACAAAGTTCTTAAGGCGTCGCCTAGGCGACAAGGTGCTCACTGGTGGCAAGGTGTCACTGATGCCTAGCCAAAAGAGGGGAGGAGAGAGGAAAGAAGGGCCTCAGAGAAAAAAGAGCAGGAGGTGAACCAGCACGAAGCACGACTATCTTTCCTCCTTCCCCCATCCTTTTTGGTTCCAGCATGATGGCAGGCACAGCTCTGCTGACCAGCCAGTGCAATTGTCGCAGATCTGCCCCCACTCAACTGTGGCGGTGGCGATCTGAAAGGTGGCAGTGGCGGTGGCGTTAGGGACTGGAGAAGCAGTGCAGCAGGGGAATAGATTCGAGAAGGTAGGTCACGTGAAGTGGGAGGGGTCTTTATGGGCAGGCTTTGGTTGGGCTTTACAAGGTAATAGGCTCATTTATTATTGTGATTATGGACTATTGGTAGTCTTATCCTTTTCTTCTCTAATTTATCTGTGTGTATGGTGTCCGCTTTACTGCCTTGCCTTAATGCTTTGAGAGCACTGGTTGTCTGATTGTGGAATTTTACAGCAGTGCTTGCATGTAATGTTAGTTTGCCCTTCTGTCACGATGCATGACTAGCTTGTTATTTTTTTCATTCCAAATTCCTATATTGTTATTGGTTTAAACATCCTACTACTACTTACTTTGGGGATGCCTGTCTATTTGCATTTTGGGGCTGTTTGGTTGGGAACCTGGCCTAGGCAGCACAGCCAGGCAGCTTCATCCAGCCCCTCAGACGCCTGGGAGAGCTGCCTGCGCCAGGCAGGTATCCCAGTCTGCAAAGCAAACAAGCCCTTTGTCTTAGCTGGTTCTGTGAGATTGCTTTTTCCCATCCTAAATGTTGGAAAGTGATTCTCTGTTGATTAGGGCTAACCCTAGAAGGGTAGCTATATAGGTTCCATGCATGGGCCACATGGGCCTTAGCCTCATGGGCAACACCCCCCCGCAGTCTGAACTACCGGCGCAGCGGAGTTCAAGGCTGAACAAGAAAGAACACACACAACCCCCCCACAGACGCAACTAGCCACCGGTGATGTTGAGGCTAGAGCGAAACTCGGCGAAGGTCGAGGATGGGAGGCCTTTGGTGAAGATGTCCGCGAACTGGGAGGTCGTCGGAACATGAAGGACCCGCACCTCGCCCATGGTCACCCGATCACGGACAAAGTGGAGGTCGATCTCCACATGCTTCGTCCGCTGGTGCTGGATGGGGTTGGTGGAGAGGTAGACCACACTAACGTTGTCGCAGTAGATCAGGGTGCTCCTGAAGGGCGGAGTGTGCAACTTAGCAAGCAGCTGCCTGAACCAGGCGGCCTCCGCCACGCCGTTAGCAACGGCGCGGTACTCCGCCTCGGCGCTGGACCGGGAGACCACCGGCTGGCGCTTGGACGACCAAGACACCAGGTTGCCGCCCAGGAAGACGGCGTAGCCGGAGGTGGAGCGGCGAGTATCCGGGCACCCGGCCTAGTCAGCGTCGGTGTAAACGGCGAGGTCGGTGGAGGAGGCCCGGTGGAGGAGGAGGCCGTAGTCGAGCGTGCCCCGGAGGTAGCGGAGGAGGCGCTTGAGAGCCGTGAGGTGAGGCTCCCGGGGGTCATGCATATGGAGGCAGACCTGCTGAACTGCATAGGTGATGTCCGGCCGGGTGAAGGTGAGGTACTGAAGGGCCCCGGCGAGACTCCTGTACGCAGTGGGATCGGCCACCGGTGGTCCCTCAGCCTCAGACAACTTGCCCTGAGTGTCGACCGGAGTGGAGCAGGGGTTGCAGTCAGTCATCCCAGCCCGCTCCAGGATGTCCCGAGTGTACTGTCGCTGGTGAAGTAGGAGCCCGGTAGGACGGTGCTCAACAGTGACACTGAGGAAGTGGTGGAGCTCACCCAGATCCTTCATCGCGAACTCCTGCTGGAGAGCGGTGATGATTCGGCGGAGAAATGGCTCACTGGAGGCGGTGAGGACAATGTCATCAACATAGAGCAGCAAGTATGCAGTGTCGGCTCCATGGTGGTAGACGAACAGGGACGTATCAGACTTGCCTCCATGAACCCCAGGGTCAACAAGAAAGCGGCGAACCGGTGGTTCCACGCCCGAGGTGCCTGCTTGAGGCCGTAGAGGGACCTGTTGAGCCGGCAGACCATGTCAGGACGGGTGGTGTCGACGAACCCCGCCGGCTGACTGCAGTACACCGTCTCGGTAAGAAGGCCGTGGAGGAAGGCGTTCTTGACGTCCAGCTGGTGGACGGGCTAAGACCGAGCAAGTGCCAGCGATATCACGGTACGGACAGTGGCCGGCTTGACCACCGGGCTGAAGGTCTCATCGTAGTCGACGCCAGGGCGCTGAGTGAATCCCCGGAGGATCCATCGAGCCTTGTAGCGCTCGAGAGAGCCGTCGGCCCGGCGCTTGTGGGTCCAAATCCACTTGCCGGTGACGACGTTGGAGCCCGGTGGCCGGGGCACCAACTCCCACGTCTGGTTGGCGAGTAGCGCGGCGTACTCCTCTTCCATCGCGCGGCGCCAGTGAGGGTCCAACAGGGCGTCGCGGACGGAAGAGGGTACCGGAGAGATCACCGCGTCGCCGGTCGAAGCCTCGAGGACACAAGGCGGCAATGTGCCAGCCACGTGTCTTGTCACCATCGGGTGAACATGCCGCGGGTGTCGGTGAAGCAGCGGCGGGTGGTAGACCGGCGGGGCACCACGAGCCGGCAGGGAGCGCGAGCGGCGGCGGCGGAGAAGGGAGCGCGAGCGGCGGCGGCCGCGGCCTGCGCTGGTACACCCGTACCGGTGCGGCGAACCTCGACGGAGGTGCCGGGACGGGATCCGGCGTCGGCGACCGACACGACCCCCCCGGGGCAGAAGCGGGGGACAAAGGCCCCGGGTCTTCACCAACCGGAGAGGATGGGGCCGCGCTCGAGGACGATGGGCCCGGACCCGCTGGGGATCCGGGACAGAGGGCCGGCCCGGCGCGCGGCAAAGCGGTACCTGCAGGAGACCACGAAAAAGGTGGTTGGACCACCGGGTCAGTGGGAAACAGGGAGGGTGGGTCAGGTACCGGAAGGGTGGTAGTGCTGGAAAAGGGAAAGACGGACTCATCGAACACCACATGGCGAGAGATGAGAACCCGTCGGGAGGTAAGGTCAAAGCACCGGTACCCCTTGTGATCCGGGGAGTACCCGAGGAAGACACAGAGCGTGGAGCGAGGGTCCAGCTTGTGGGAAGAAGTGGCAGCGGTGTTGGGGTAACACGCACACCCAAACACGCGGAGGTGATCGTACCGAGGCGGGGTACCGAAGAGGGCGTGGTGAGGAGTGGGAGCGGGGCAGGCCGCGGAAGGAAGGCGGTTAAGAAGGTAGGTGGAGGTGTGCAGGCCCTTAGCCCAGAAGCGAGCGGGAAGAGAGGCCTGAAATAGAAGGGTACGCACGGTGTCGTTGGTGGTGCGAATCATCCGCTCAGCCTTGCCATTCTGCGAAGAGGTGTATGGACAAGACATGCGGAGCTGAACACCGTGAGAGAGGAAGAAATCTCGGGAGGTGGAGTTATCAAACTCGCGACCATTGTCACACTGGACGGCCTTGATGGTGAGGCCGAACTGTGTGGACACCCAAGTAAAGAAGTGGAGGAGCGTGGTAAACGTATCAGACTTCGCACGGAGAGGAAAAGTCCACGAATAATGCGAAAAATCATCAACAACCACAAGATAGTACTTATAACCAGAAATACTCAGAATAGGAGATGTCCATAGGTCGCAATGTACAAGATCAAAAATACGGGCCGCATGGGAAGTAGAACTAGAAAAAGGAAGACGAACATGTCGGCACGCATGACACAGTTGCTCATCATGAGCTCGAGTACATGGAAGACCGGAGCTATGACTGAGCTGTATCAGGGCATCACGTCCAGGATGGCCGAGGCGCCGGTGCCAGGTAGTAGAGGAAGTAGAAGCGACGAAGGCAGCTGACAAAACGGGCGGCGAAGAAGACGAAGGAGCCGCCGGGAAGCGAAGGGTGTAAAGGGGCCCGGTGCTGTCACATCGGAGCAGAGGACGCCGGGAAGCCAAATCCTTTACAGTAAGACCTGAAGAGTCAAATTCCACAGAACAAGAATTGTCAGCTGTAAAACGTCGAATAGAAAGAAGATTATGAACCATAGAAGGAGCAACAAGAACATCAGGAAGACGAAAGGAGCCATGAGCACCGGCGGTACCCACAGATGAGACTGGAATACAAGAACCATTTGCGACCATAATGGACGAAGGAAGAGAGGAAGAGGGAGAGTGAATCGACGAAAGTATACCGGGGTCAGGAGTAGTGTGGTAGGTGGCACCTGAATCAGCGATCCACTCGGGTCCAACCGGAGGCGTCAGGCCCATGGTGCTGAACGTGCGAGCCAGGGCTGCCTGGTCCCATCCAGCGACCCCCGGGAAGACGCCAGATGGAGGACCAGCAGGGGGAGCAGGAGGAGCTCCGGTGAGCATGGCCACCGGTGGACGTGAGTCGGCCCCAGTGGCGTGGTAGGGCCACATGGAGATGCGCCCAGGCCACGGGTTCTAGAAAGAGGGCCATGGTGCCCCCCTGCGGAACACCTGGTGCCGGGGCCTGGGTATGTCCACCCCGGCCACCCCCGCGACCCCCTCCGCGGCGACGACGACCGCCACGACCCCCCCACCTCCGCTCGGCCCAGAGGGAGGACCCAGGAGAGACTGCGGCGGTGGAGCGGTCGACCGCGGTGGAGCAGACGGACGCGGCGAAGTAGCAGCCAGGGCCGTCGAGGACGACGAGGACCCCGTGGAAGTGGTGGATCCCGGCTGGAGGCCCTGCGTGAGCTCCTCCATGACAAGATCGTCACGGACCTCCAGGAAGGTGGGGAAGGGCCTCTGGCGGGTGATCCACGTCCGGAGGTGGGCGTAGCGGTCACTGAGCCCCCGGAGGACGTTGAGGACCAAGATGCGATCCTCCACGGGCCACCCGAGGTCCCCCAGGGAGTCCGCCATGCCCTTCATCCGACGGCAGAACTCGCTGACGGAGAGGTCACCCTGGACGAACGTCCGGAAGCTCGCGTCGAGGCGCAGAGCCCGGGCCTTGGCGTTGCCCAGGAACTGACCCTCAAGGGCGAGCCACGCCCGACGCGCGTCAGGAGAGGTGCGGACGAGGTCGTGGAGGTCCAGAGAGATCGTCCCCAGGATCCAAGAGAGGACGATGCTGTCCAGGCGAAACCACGACGGGGTCTGGACGGCGACCGAAGCGTCAATGAGGACGTGGTCGTCGAGGGCGTAGCGGCGAAGAGTGAGAAGCACGAGGTCCCGCCAGCGGGCGTAGGATGGCGACTCCGGCTCGAGGACGACCGGGACGAGGAGGCGAATGTTCTAGACCCCCCCCGGCCTGGTAGTGAAGCTGAGCCACGAGCGGGTCGTGCTAGAGGACGGCGGTGTGGGAAGCGCGGCGTCCCGGCGAGGCGGAGGAAGTGGCCCCAACATCAGCAGGAGAGGCGAGGAGGTGCTCCGCCTCGGCGATCTGGCGGGCCAGAGCATCGGTCGCATTGCGCTCCCGCTCCCACACGAGTGCAGCGGCGCGCACACGGGCCTGCCCCTCCGCGGCAGCAGCCCGGGCAGCGGCGAGAGCGGCGGTGAGTCCGGAGTCAGGGCGGTGGCCGGGAACAGGCTGCGAAGACGAGCGGGAAAGAGGAAGGCCGCGCCTTGAGAAGTGATCCCCGCGCCCCCATGCTGCGAACCAGCCGCCGCGGCGAGAGCAGCAGCAAGGGCGGCTCCATCCCCGGCGCCCAAGGGAAGAAGAGGAGTCACTGGAGTGATGGAGGGCGTGGTGACTGGAGCTGTAGTTGCAGCAGTGGTACCGGAGGCATCCAGAGCCCCAGAGGAGGTCCCAGAGGTGGCACCAGAGGAGGCGGCCACCACCAGGTCCCCCCCGCTGTCCGGCCCTAGGACAGGGGCGGCCGCTGGTGGCTGCTGGCCCGCAGCTGCCAGAGCCCCGGCGAGCGCGGCCCCCAGGAGTGTAGATGGCGCGGAGGGGGGAAGGGAGGGGGAGCCGCGGCCCCCAGCAGCGGCATGGAGAGGGGCGGCGCCACCAGGAGCGGCATGGAGAGGGGCGGCGCCACCAGGGAGACCGGCGGTGCCACCAGGAGCGGCCCCAGAGGAGGGAGAACGGAGCAGATCAGCCCAGGATGGGGAGGAGAGGGGAGGGAAAACAGAGAAGTAGGAGGGAGGGGGAGGTGGCTGGCCGGCCATGGCCGCCGGCGGCAGGGAAGGCCGGCGGCTATGGAGACAGGGGCCGGCGGCTGGGTCTGGTGAGAAAGAAGTGGCTGGATACCATGTTGGAAAGTGATTCTCTATTGATTAGGGCTAACCCTAGAAGGGTAGCTATATAGGTTCCATACATGGGCCACATGGGCCTTAGCCTCATGGGCCTAAACACATACTCCAACACTAAAGGGTCCATGTTTGTATGATTTAGCTTGTGCATATTTTTTTTGTAGGGCCCAGACCATGAGCTTTTCCCAGCTCAGGAAGCAGTGCTGCACATTCAAACTCATATTGTAGACCTTGGCCCGGACAAGGATAACATTATCACAACAAGACTACTTGTACCTTCAAGTGAAATTGCTTGCTTTGATGGAAGGGAGGGGTCATTATCTGATATACAGAGACAGACTAGTGCAAACGTGCAGATATTACCAAGAGAAGATCTTCCATCATGCGCTTTAGAGTCTGATGAACTCATACAGGTTTGCCTTTATCCAAGGAAAAGACTTTCATGTATTGAATGGTTATGCATAATTTATTTGGGAGTTAGTTCCAATGGTGATCAGTTTGGACTTATGATGGCTGCAGATTGTTGTTTCTTTGTGAATATGCTAGAACAGATTGGATTAGAAGCTATTGTTTTTCTAAGACAGATCAGTAGCTTGTTTACAAGGATTTTTTTATTACACATGCCATCATAAATTTCTCAGGCATGAATCATTACTTTTAAATAGTTTCAAGTTTTAAGTTCATTAGCACTCTGTTGGTTGAGCATGTTATGTTCTTGCAGATTGTTGGAGAGATTAGAGCTGCTCGGAATGCTCTGATACAAGTAACAACAAAATTAAGGAGTTTTCTATACCGTGAGATGTCTGGTCCTATTCAAGTTGGCAATATCAATGTACATGGAGCCATTTCTCCAGTAGCAGGTTCACCTCGAGGACCATACCAGGGAAATGATATTCCAATGGGTGCTTATCACCAAGCATCACAACTGCCAACTTCATGGCATTCAAAGGTAGGTCTATTAGACAAATAATTCCTTTATGCCATTAGGAAAAGATGTTTATACATGATCAGACTTTTGTTTAAAAGACGCTAATGATACCGATGGTTTTTTTTTTGCAAGTTCTGCGCTTATTGAGTTGCATGCACCAACTAGTTCAACCCAAAAGCTTAAGCTGATGGGAAGAGGTGGGCAATTCACTTATATTACAATGCTCCCCCTCACATAGAGGCTCCCTCAGGCCTCAGACGTGAAATAGGAGCGAGAATTGCGCTAACCAAGATTCGAACTCGAGACCTCTAGCACTTATACCATATTGAGTTGCATGCACCAACCAGTTCAACCCAAAAGCTTAAGCTGATGGGAAGAGGTGGGCAATTCACTTATATTACAACAGCGCGGACTCCCATCTTTCAATAAGCCACTAAGCTTCATTTCTTCCCGAATGCGCTCACAGCTATTTCTTTAACTGTTAGTTAACTATCATTAGCAACCTTTGCATGCAACACTGCATTCTGCTTCAGAAAACAATTCTATAAATAATCAAAGAAGATGGGGAAACATTATGCTATCATATAGTGCATAATATTGGTAATATGCAATGGTTACTTGTAGTTCATGTTGTTATGAATAAAGGGCCATGTTACGAATAAAGGGAGACTGAACTGGATTATCATATTGAGGCCTAATAGGGGGACTAAATATAGAATACATGGGGATACAGGAGAGAAACCCTATACTAGGGAGATTACACTAATACCCTTAACACATGTTACCTTGGATGATTTCTAGCAATTGTGTTTGAATTGTGCAATATTTCATTTTCAATTGCAGGATAGTGGAGGCAGTGCAAGTGGCTCATTTGAGCAAGGCAGCAACATTAATGATGATATCAGGCAAAGTGCTACAAAAAGGTAATATTTTATCCTTGCAGTTATTTCTTATGGTTGTTTATTCCTTTGATCACCTTTTTTGCCCTCCATCAGATTTGCTGTTCCTCTAGTGACTAGGAGCACACTAGAAGTTGTCATACCAAACAGTGCTGTTGCAAGCCTCACCATGAGAGCTGGTAGCAAGCTTGCTCAAATAAGCGAGGTGCGATGTATCCTGAATTTTATTGAGTACCAAAAGGCGGACAATCATTACCCTCCTTTTGCATTTTAACTTTTTTTTTTTGGAAACAGATCTCTGGTGCTACTGTAACGCTAGCTGAGGACAGACCTGACATCTTGGAGAAAGTTGTTCGAATATCTGGTACCCCTGAGCAGGCTAGCAAAGCTGAGAATTTGCTGCAGGGATTTATTCTTAGCAGTGAGTACCACTTCATCTAGAGTTTCTGTTTATTTTTCAGCAATCTAACTCTTCGACCCCTTTCAATTTTCAGTTCCAGATGACATTCCTTCAGGCTAGTTGAAGACACTCTGCATGTCATAGTTGTTAATTCTTCAAAGTTCCTGTGTATTTTCGAGGTAGAATATGCTGAGTCATGTGATTATTTGTTTAATTGAGCAGCATGTTTTCATGTGTGGAGACATGCCATTTTCTTTCTAGATGTGACTCTAAAATGTCTGTTGTTTTCGTTAACTAGCTGACGGGGGTGTAAGATTAGCAAGTGTTTTTATAGATTGATTCAAACATTCAATTTTCATGTCCATAGATGACCGCTGAATATGAAACCTCCAACTTTGTAGTTATTTAAATCTCAATTTGGTGCTTAGCTGTGAACCCAGTATGAACGGCAGGACCGCTGGAGCATGGTGTAGGGTTAGCAAGTGTTTTTATAGATTCTACAAATTCACTGGAAAAACATCCTTAGAAGCCCTTTTTTTTAAAAAAAAAAAATAACTGCTATACGGGTCATGTACCCATCTGGTGTTACTATACTTGCAGACGCCGCGGCGGTGGGCAGCCCGTCCCGTGTCCACAAGAGCCGCATCCTCGTTCGCAGGCTTCTGCAGCGGCCCGTTTTCAGCCGCGTACGTATGTGTGTTTCTCGCGGCAGCCGCAATCCCGTTTGTTGCCTGAACTAGCTGCCTTGCATGGAAACCGGAATCTAGTGAACGTGTGTTCATTTTCTTATTTACTTCCCAAATTTTTCTAGTGATCCATATGTTAGCTAAAAAATATACATAAATTACACAAAATACTATGTATTGTTAGGAATATGTGATCGATTTTTTTTACATTTTTTCACCATTAATGAGTCATCAGAAAAACATGCAAGTTAGCGTCTTTTATGCGCGTGTAAGTTCACACCTTCTCAATGCATCCAAGTTATAGTAGTGGTACTTATGGCTGACTTTTGTGATGAGGCCACTTATCAAATAAATCAATTTATGAGACTAACATTTTGTAATACCATGATTCAAAATTTATCAAAATTATAAAAAAAAGGTCACATCTTTATACAAGTGCAAGCTAAATTGAAGTCAACATATGCTTTTTAAGGACCACACGACCTGTTGCCTGATACATCAATTATATGGAAATAATGCACGATTTATAAATAAAACACACTGCAATGGCTTCACAAAAGCAGACATTACTCGAAGGAATGACTCACGGCATACATTACAAGTGTAAAAAGGCATGCGAAAAGCAATGACTTAGGGCGTTCATTTTAGACAGCTAAACTGCATGAGTAAAAGCAATTTACTGGAAGTAATGACTCAGGGCTGCAGACCATGCAATCAAAAGAGAAAAGGGAAGTACACGACTGAATGTCAGTTCTTCTGTTTCCATTAGTTAACATTCAAAATTCAGAACTATTTACACCAATGCACAACCAAGCTGAACTGAAAACACCACACCACCAGTCTCATTTTGGTGATTTTCACTCATTCACTCTGCAATCTTGAATCAGAGTCAGTTCTGAAGGTCACAGATTTTCAGCTAAACAAACACATTACCTCGTGGTAAACAACCTTGACTCAGAGTCAGTTCTAAAGCATCAGTAGAGAAGTTCAGTAGTATGTGCAGCATGCTGGTGCTACTAGGTTCAGTGAAAACAAACACATCAGTTTCGACGGCGTCAAGGGCGAGAGGGGACGGGTGGCAGGAACCATCAGGAGGAGGAGGCAGGAGCCGTGGCTGCCCTGCCATGGCCAGCGATGGGGTTAGGGCCATGGGATCTGGGCTATAGGAAGCCGCTCGTGGCAATGGCCACGGCAGGGGATTAGCCGCCCATGGAAGTTGTGGCGGCCGTGGCGGAGTCGCACGTGGCAATGGCAGTGGTGGAGGATGAACCACCCATGGAGATTGCGACGGCGGTGGCTCAATTACCCATGGCGGTGGCGGTGGTGGCGGCGGTGCCCTTTGCTGCATCGCTCATGACGGGTTGGAGCGACGCCGTTGGGCTTTGTCTGTCAGCCGCGTAGACCGGTTTCGGATATGCGGGCTGTCGTGCGAGTTAGATCGGGCTCGCGGCATGGTCTAGCCTGGCGGTGTGACACCCCAGGTGTCAAATTTAAGTTAAGCAGTGAATTAAGTCTAATTCAGGCAAGTCAGAGGATGATATTGAGCTTTAGTTTAACACTCTTCAAAATGGCAACAATGGTGGAGTCAAACTCTTCTAACATGAGCCCCAACTTAAACTTTTTGAGAACAGAAACAAAACTCTTTTGCTTAAATGTTAACTCTTTTCGAAAATGTGCATGAGTAGTGTTAATCATATTTACTTCTTGTGCATCACATAAGCGTAAGCATAACCTTGAGTGATGCATTTGTTTGATCGCGTGTAATGACTGAATGTGATGCCTAACTTCTATGTGAATCCGTATGCTGAATAGTAGATGACCTAAGCAAGTCATGTTTGGTCACCTAACAACACTAGAGTTACTTAGGAACAAAAATGAATTAGAGTTGTGCTCACCAGTTGGCTTGAAAATGCCCTGAGGCATAGGAAACCCAAATTCACCCCTTTCGTGATCAATAGTTGCTTAATATGTTGTTTGATTGTTTTTCGGTGTCTGCCACATATGTAATATTCATACACATCTGCCAAGTTTGAAAGTGTGATAAACAATGTCACCTGCTTACATATATTTATAACAAGTTATTGACTTACTTAAATAATTAGACAAACTTAATCCATGTATGTAGGCAGACATGTATGCGTATATGTCTTTCTAAGGCCCCGTTTAGTTTTCACCTAAAATTTTTTCACCCTATCCCATCGAGTGTTTGGACCCATGCATGGAGCATTAAATATAGATAAAAAAAATAACTAGTTGCACAGTTTACATGGATTTTGCGAGATAAATCTTTTAAGCCTAATTAGTCCATGATTATCCATAATTGCTACAGTATACACATGTGCTAACAACAGATTAATTAGGCTTAATAAATTCGTCTCGCGGTTTCCAGGCGAGTTATGTAATTAGTTTTTTATTAGTATACGAACACCCCTTTCGATATCCCATGAAACATCCGACGTGACACCCAAAACCTTTTTACCCACGAACTAAACAAGGCCTAAAATGTCTTCATGTGTATAGTTATATATGCTGCCTTTTTGTTAAAAGAGTCAAATTAGATGCTAAACTAATTTATCAAATTGTTTCTTTCCAAATTGCATGTACGTATATGCATATGCATACATGTACATATACACGTGCAAATTGTGGGTATAAATATATATATGGTTAATTGTGTACCTGTTTTGTATGAAAAAAAAAGAAGAAAATCAAAACAAAACTCACGCACACACCAGAAGCCACCAGAACGCACACACGCACGCCTCCTCACCCAAGCGCACACACAGGCCCGACGGCCTGCTCTCTGCTCGGCCTCGCTTCTCCTGTCCGCGGCACCGCGTGCTGCTCCCTGCTCCTCCGTGCAGCACTCCTCCTGCTCCTGCCCCACTGCTCTCTTTCTCTGCTGAAGGTCAGCGCCGGCTCCCTCGCCGATGCCGGCCCTACGCCTTGCTCCAGCGCTGCGCGGGCAGCCAAGGGCCCCGCCCTGGCAAGCTGCTGCCGTAGCTGCGCCTTGGCTGGCCGGCTGGCTGGCCGGCGCCACCGCCTCAAGCCGGTGCTGCTAGCCGCGGCCCCTGCTGGCCGCGCCTCCATGGCCGGCTGCAGCCATGGCCGCCCGACAGAGCTTCCGGCCACCTGTTTTCCCCGCCGCTTTGGAGCCTCCCCAGCCCAACCGAGCTCGTTGCCATCTCCTCCGTCACCCCACCTCTCCAAGCCGCCGGTGTCTTGCGTCCCTTCCCCGGCCAAGCGCTGTGCCGGAGCGGCACCGCAGGCGAGGCCGCCATGGCCGCCTGGACGCGTGGCCAGGGCGCCACCGCGGGCCTCAGGCCGCGCCGAGCGCCTCCACGGGTGCGCGCGCGCCTGGGCAAGCCGCCCCGCCGCTCGCCGCCGGCAGGGCCACCAGCCGACCGGATTCCATCATCCCCGACGGTCTCCTCTGCTCCCCTGCGTTGGATTGAAGAAGGAGGACTCGCGCTCCAAATTTTCCAGGGGGCTAAATGCACAGATCGTGACTCTGATAAATAGTGGTAAACAGTGTCTTTTTCTTTTTCTTTTCCCGGTTATGTTCTGAACTTTAGAAATTTATAGTAAGTTGTAGAAAAATCGTAAAATGGAAAATCAAGATGTTTTGGAATCCTCGTGACTAGATCTATGGATTGGATGTATAATCTTGTATGCTTTAGTAGAAAAATCTTGCTCTAATTTTTTGCCTATGATTTTTAGGGAGAAATTCATATCTGTAGTTAATGCGCTCCAAATGTCATGAAATTTTTATGGTATACTATTCATGTGATGCTTGATCTGTGGTAAAAATTTCAAGTTCATTGGAGCATGTATTACTGAGTTCTTGATCTACTTAGGTTAATGCTTGTTTTATGTGCAGTTCTGTTGAGGAATTGTTTTCATAGTAAAAATGATGTTTTCTGTGGTTGTGGTCTATATGAAAGTTGTAGGTAACTTGCTGATCTTTGTTGTCCTAAAATTTCATGATTTTAATCCAATAAATTTGGGAGTTATGAATTTCACAAATTCCCTATCAAATTTTACTTGTATGCTGGACAGATTTGAAAGGTTGTGCTTTTTAGCTTAGCTAACTATTGAATCATCTCAAGATGATAATAAGAAAGTTGTAGACAATTTCATAAGTTTTCGAGAAAGTCTAGAAACACCTTTGTTGGATACCTACAACTCTGGTTATGATTAAACTAAGTAACTGCTGAGCTGCAGTCCAGAAAACAATGACTTTGCATAGTTTATGTTTTTTTACAGTAAAAAAACTGTGCGGAAGGTCCCCACAGTGTCAAAGGAGCTTTTTATATATTTTTATCAAAGTATAGGAGTACTTACATAGGGATTTTATAAAAGTCTAGGGGTACTTACATAGGGATTTAACTGAATGCATCTAACCAAAAACAGAAAGCTGACCTAAGGTTGGGTTTCAATCTAAGTGACTGGAGAGAACACTGACTTTTAAAATTACAAAGCCATCTAGCTTGACACGGATCTCTCGCTCAAAAATCTTGTCGTTGCGCATCTTCTAGATTTCCCAAGCAGTAATAATAGTGGCTTTGGTGAAGTTGCATAGTTTATGTTAACAATGTGAATTAAATAATTTGGATTGTAACTTGCTATATCACCATGGTAAACTATATGGTTGCTGTTATGAATCCTCTAAGGTAAATATAAGTAAAGAGAATGTTAAACACCTACTGATCCATGTTAGATTAACTACTTTCATGATGAAAATGTGTTTCCTTACAATTCAATTATAGAAAGTTATTATTTCTTATAATTGAAGTACCATAGTTGTTTTGAAATGATAATGGCTTGTATGCTTTAGGTGAATTAGAATCTTTGCCTTCTCTACCGGAGAAGAGATATGCACCTACTCGATAAAAGAATTAAAAGTTGATTACCCTCTTGTCATTTCTATGATGTTTGTCTAGTTTTAATCTTTTTCTGTAAATGCTCAATGGATTGTGTGCTGATGAATTGCTATGCTTTATTGTTTGTGAATTAAGCTAGGTTTAGGATTAGATCACTAATATCATGTGACATGTTTTCTTGTAAAACCATCCATGCTCTTGTACTCCATAAACGGGTGTCCAATAGAAAGTAATGAAAAGATAAAACGTCACCCTGTCACTCTATGTTTGAATGCCTAGTTATGCCTATCATGAATTGTTCGTTGTGCGTTTAGCTTCTCTAGTGCTGCATCGTATCATTCATATATTGCATATCATATAGGTACGCTAGATGAATGACGGAAAGGTGAAGTACGTGGTGTCGGAGTCGACCAAAAGATGGTGTAAGTCCAGAAGATAAAGACAATGGTTGATCGGAGCTAACCAATTGACATTGTGCTTTGAACCCAAACAAGCCCCAGAGCATTATAAGGCTCCTACCTTTCTTTTTAAAATTACATTCGAGTTTATCTTTTGTATTGTGCATTAGGTTATAAGAGTTGATTGAAACCCGTTGTTGCATTACTTACCTTGTCCACAATATATGTACCTGCAACCTTACTAGTATGTACAAGTCACTATATGCTTAGCTATGCTTATACCGATAGAAGTCGGGTGATTCCTGTCGTCCGCGAGATTTAGGTGGCTACTCGGACACGGTTGGCTATATTTGCTATCGTGGAAAAAAACCATGTGACAATAGATAACTGGAGACCGGGCGAGATCCGGTGCTATTATGGTTGTTATTGATGTCGGCTAGGCATGTATTCTTTGATCCCGTCTGTGTCATTTAAGGACCGCTTCGTTGTCAGACCTTGGTTGAGATTGAAGGTACCAAACACATAACAGGGGCCTGAGCTATAGTTGACCGTGAAGCCGATTAGCTCATTTGGGTTGAGGTGTTGGACCGTTAGCATTGCTGGGAGGGGAGCCTGAAGGAAGGGGACTGGTCTAAGACCATGTTTGCTACGGGCTTCGGGCAATTCATGTGAGGATGCAGGAACATGAGTTTTGCGAAACGGTCCAGACTCACCGCCGAATGGAGTGAACGGTGACCTGCGCGAGCTAATGTGTGCTCGTACGGGTGTGTGTTTGAGATTGTCCAGTTGGATGTAATCAATTCGAATCACCGTCTCTCCCAGTTAGTGAGAAACTTGATCATTGTCCGGCAGTCGTAGTTACTGATGAAACATGATGGTTCTGTTGATTATGATAATTAAATATGGTTACTACTGTGATGCTTATTAGTCAAATAATTGTTACAGGATAGATGCAAACTTAGCTATAATTGGCTTCACTGAACTTGATGCTAAAATTTAAAAGTAAGGATTACTTTAGTAAGCTCTTTTGCAAAGTATTGCTATCCAACTCACACCACCATATATGGCCTTACATATCATTGGAATCTTTTATTTTGTTCTCTGTCGGGTAAGTCTTGCTGAGTACAATTGAGTACTCAGGGTTTTATCCCATCCTGTTGCAGGTGAAGTGCTCTGTTTGCTGAAGGTGAAGACTAAGTGCCGGTGGGCTCGGCTACTCTGTATATGCTTCTCATTTATGCTTTTGTTGGAGGGTGTCATCGGAGCTAGCAATATGATTCAAACTTATGTTTTGGTAATCATTTCAAAGTTATATTGTTTTAACCTATTGTATTTGAAACTGAACTTGTATTAATTACCTGTGACTCTATTGTAAGGTTATTTCCGCTGCGAACTCTGTGTGTGTGATATGTATTTGCTTAATCAAGTATGATCTTGGTTGTGAAGTTGATTTATTGAGACCCTTCGTGGTACTCAATGGACAGCCATACTTAATCTTATATAAATTGGACGGTTCTATCACAAGTGGCCTCGCGGCGTGACCCGTGCCGTTTGCATCTAGCGTTACTCTTGTAATCTCTACGTGGGGTCATATTCTGTATCACTTACTTTTTCCGGTAGTTGTTCATTTTCAGCTGTTGCTTCATTGATTGTCCATTTTTAATTGCCGTACCTGGGCACACAATTCTTTCCTCGTGTGATTCCAGTTTTGCTCACTAATTCAGTCATGCACTGTGGAGTGGTATATATAAGTATTGCTGTGTGTTATTCATGCTTTCAATAAAGATTTCGTAGATACACTTCGTACGGGAAATTTTAAAATATAAGTTATATATCTACTCTTTACATCCAAAAAGACCGTTCTTTTATAAATGAATCTGGACAAACATTTGCCTAGGTTCATTCTTAAAACAACTATTTTTTTTTAAAATAGAGGGAGTAATAAATACATAGTAAAAGCTAGTTATTCTAGAAAAGTCAAAATGACTTACAGTTTAAAATAGAGAGTATTTTTTGGAAAGCGTGTTAATAAGAAAAACAGAATAATTTCACTAGAAGAAAGACATAATTATGTTTTTTCCTTTTGTGATTAGTCTATTCTTTCCTATGCAACGGGCGCGGAGCGTTTGCTATTCGCCGTTGACAAGAAACCAGTGTAAACCTGGACGCAGAAGTCCGGGATTCACTCCGGTTCGAGGGCAAGTGGTGGGACAAGGGGCGCGCCGTGTCCCTCCCCCACTCCGCAACCACCCCACCCCACCCCACCCCCCTCGGTAGGAGGGAAAAAGTGAGCACGGGGCACCATGATCGCAACGGTCCAGAGAGGTCCCTTGTGTCCGGCGGTTCCGCCGCGCCCGTGGTTTCGTTCTGGGTCCCACGCGGGCAGGCAGTGTCGTCGTTATCTCACGGCCGGCGCCGTCAGCAGCGTGGAGTACGCGTCAGAGCTTATGCATGGCCTCATCGCTTTATGCGTTTCTCTCTCTCGCCTCTACAGCTGGATATTCTTTCGTAGCCCCCAACCGGCCAACCCAATAAATAAAAAGCACTGGTCGGGTGAGCTGACCCGCTCGCATGACTGACCAGCGTCTGCCCTGGTCCCCTACTCGACCGTTTCCAAACGCTCATCAGTGTTTGGCAAGCCGCAAAAAGAAAAACAAAAGCAATAATCCATCCATGCCCCAAAAAAAAAAGAATCATTCTAAAAGTGAGGAGAGATACCAATAGTATTGGTAAATAACCAAATACCTCTATAAAAAGTTAGCGTACAGTGTCTTTATGGGTTAGACTAGAGATCCATAATTCCATATGTTCATCTACAGTGACACTCTGTGGAATAAAATTTGAATGCTACGATAATCCTTTGCTTCAACCGGATTGTCAACCTATTGATTTTTTTTTCAAATAGCTGATTCATTAATTTAACATCTTGCAACATGTCGAGGACTGAGGATCATGAGAGCATACAAGAGAAGTTTTTATTATTATTACGTGTGTACTCTCGCTCTTTTCTTTTAGTTTTCTTATGACAAAATATATTTTTCTATCTCCATTTATGAATTGGTATAAACAAATTTTAGCGTGTAGTGTTATTATAATATGCCATGTTCAAAGTTCAATAGATGATATTCTGAATAGTTATTCTCACAACTATATAAGAGTAACGGTTACAGATGTACAATATTGGTGGTCTAACTCACTAATAACAATTGATTACATGAGTACTAGAAACACAAAAAAGGAGGGAGGTGTATGAATTCATGTTGATCATGCATCATGTGAATAATTTCATAAAATACGATAAAGTTGACTAATAATAAAGTATCCATCAAGAATTTGGATCTTGTAATAACATGTTGGCTAAAAACATGGAAGATGCCAAATTAATTACTCGTTGAGGAAATTTCCATGCTTCTATTTACAATCTCTAGACATTGGTTATATGTTCTTTGTGCTATATTGAAACTTATATATACCTGTTTCATGACTACCATCCTATTGGCTTAGCCCTGCTCCCCCATATTCCTGGCTCCGTCGCTGCTTGGTAGAGCTGTCTCATAAGTTGTTGGGTACAACTCAGGAATTACCTGCTAATGTCACTAGATGAGAAAACTCATCAATCCATGTGATGGTTTAGGTGCATGGTCATACTTGGGTTAGGAGTGGTCAATTGTTTTTAACCGAGTCCTTGGTTCAGTTTGTTTGGTTTACATTAACTTTGGTTTCCAAAAATCAAAAGCTGATCGGTTACTTGTAGAATTAAAATAGAAGAGTTCGGTCTCGATTTGGTCGTTTCAGTTTTTCGATTCCACAAAACATGTCGAAGATAGCACAGAGAAGACAAGAGAACTAAATAAGCACAATTCTTGCATTGCCTTCCTCTGTCGTTCATAGTCGCAAATGCCCGCTAGCCATGAAGCCATGGATCACCACCCTACTGCTATAGCTGCTGCCCACTGAGGAGTCATGCCACCGAGGAGCTAATGCGCCCTGCATTAATTTGCTGCTTGTTCGCCCCCACTATCGACGAGGATCCACATGCGCTTGCATCCCCTGTCAGTCCGACGCCGAAGTCCGACGAGGACAAGACACATGAAGGGTGGGGGATAGGTTTTTTTAGGGTGGGAGGGGGATAGGGTTGGGAGAGAGGAAGCGAGTGGTGGAGTGTTTCGGGCCTTCGGGCTGGGGGTAGGTGTATAAGTGTACGAGTTGGGCCATTCCATTGTTGGGTTGCTGGTGCGGATAGTGCGCTCAGTGCTTGGTGGTAGGCCATAGGATCGATTTCTTTAGCTCCTCGGTTCGGTTGGGGTATGAAACCAAAGCTGACGCCGGTAGCTGAAGTTCTCAAACGTTAAAATATATAGGCGCCGAAATCGAAAACTTACATTTTGGCTTGGTTTTTAGTACATGGTTCAAAAGTGTCCAGCCCTAACTTGGGTGGTACGCAAATGATTGTACATGAAGCATTTCCCATCTCACACTTGATAAGTGAAAATGCCAATAATTTAGTCATGGTAGAAACCTAATAAATAAGATTTTTCATTTATATCGGTTACAACCTTCATTCTTATAAACTTTCATTTTTCCTTATTTGAAGTATTTCATTATTTCCTTTTGCCTATTGAACACAATCCCTGTCCTCGCTCTCCCTGTAGTCTTAGAAAAGTACTACCCGTTTCAAAAAAGATTGACATATTAGGATTCAAATTTGTCTCACAAAACATGTCAATGTGGTGTACTTAGAGAGTCGGGGCTCGCCACATTAAACGAACCCCTCTTTGGCGCTCTCTCTTCCACATGGCAAATTAAGTCAATTGAATATGGGTGCAATTACCTTCACTACTAATTTGTCAAATTTGAGGGATTATTTCTATATTTTGTATTTTAGTATATATATTTTTATTTTTATACTAACCTTCATCCAATCTACTTGTACCTATTGACCTAACGAATAAAGTTGTAGTCATAGAACTGAGAAGACGTTTCAATTGCATAAATCTGCTGAAACAATTTTCATAGGTACCATACAAGTATTTGACCTCTACTTTACTCATAGATACCTACTTCATCCGTTCCAAGTTACGAGATATTTTGACTTTTCTAGATACATTGCTTTTGCTATACACTTAGATATACAGTATATCTAGATACATATCAAAAGTAATGTATCTAAAAAAGATAAAATATCTTATAATTTAGAACGGAGGGCCCTTGAATATCAAAAGGTTTTCTAGAAAATCATGGGAGGCAGAGCATCTCCAATAATTGAAAAAAAGAATTGCTAAATCAATGAGTCTTCCAAGTCGCTGAAAAAGTAGGAAGTATATTTGTTGGCTTTCTCCAACCATTTTTGAATATCTCACTCGTAAAAGCTAGAAGACAGTTTTGTATTAGGAACCCCTGACTATTTCTAAACCACCCCTAACCACTTTTATACTTGAGCAAAATGCACTGTAGGTCCATTAACTTTTTGGCGTGTGTCACTTAGGTTCATCAACTCTCAAACTGTATTTCTGGGTCCATTAACTTTTGGTCGTGTGTCACTTAGATCCATTAATTTTCAAACTGTATTTCTAGGTCCATTAACTTTTGAGTATAGTGCACCGAAGGTCCATTAACTATCGAGGAGGTGTCATCTAGGTCCATCAACTTTCAGACTGTATTTTTGGGTCTCTAAACTTTTTAAGTGGTTCACCGGAGGTCCATTAATTTTCGATGAGGTGCCATGCCCATACGCCTAATCAGGGGAAGTCGGATTTTTTTATTGAATTTGGATACACACGTCGTGTATTCCGGCATGCAGCTTGCCTGGATTTTTTTGCTAATTTAATTTGTTTATTATTCTCCATATTTACCAATAACGCGGACAAGGTAATTTTTATTACTAATAATATCATTTGGCCTATAAATAATTCCGTCCAGACCTATGTATAATAAAATTTGTTATAATAATCACCGGCATGTCTTGTCTCTGATCAGATTTTTTATTACTAATATTATCATTAAGGCCTATAAATAAGTACGTCTAGACCTGTGCGTAGTAAAATTTACTGTAAAATTCAGACTAGATAATTTTTATTACTAATAATATTATTTGGGCCTATAAATAACTCTATCCGGGCCTATTGTAAGGTCCAAATGGCTAAAGGGGGTGAATAACATATTTAAATTTTCTACAAGCTTTATTAAAAAATAAGTTAGTAAATAAGATGGCGAAGCTCTTCTAGCACTAGCACAACTAATCTATACAAGTGTAACACCCTTGCTGTTATAGTAACTAAAAACATGCCATGTCATCATATACACTGCAAAGCACCCATGATTAGGGTAACTACGTTATGCATCAACTAAAATGAGTTTACCTTCTTAGGTTGGATGTGCTTCTAAGTGGTGTGACTTGAATCCGAAAACCCTAATTTCGAATGTCACCGCAAATACTTAGTTTATGCCCTGCGTAATTTGAGGTGTATGACGGTGTTATACACTAGTGTCAAGTGTAGGGTATGAGCTCAAGTCCAACTTATAAAATAAAGCTTCAAGTTTGAGTTTGGTTTTGGAGTCCAAAACTTGTTGCAAGTTTTCCGCTTCGAATTCAAATTCGAGGAATTATTAAAAGAATTTTTGAAGTCAACCTGGTCAACCAAGAGTGACATTTGGTCAAACATGTGATGCTTGACTTAATGATGCCCTTAGGTGATGGTGTGATCACTAAATAATCACCAATTAATAGAGTATCCAGTTTCAAATTGAAATCTTTTCAAAAACCCTAAAAAGCAAAACCCTGATTTTACCCTTTTTAGCATAATTCAAAATCTAAGCAAAATTTGGAAAAAAGTTTAAAACCAAGTTTGTAGACCTTTTCAAGGGCTATAAGTTTGGTGTTTTGAGTTTTCAAAGTTTGAGTATAAAATTTGGAGTAATTTTGAAAAGATTCAAATCTAAAATTTGACCCCTTTTCATCTCCCCAAGGCAATTTCAAAATGGAGGCATAATTTTAAAATGTTTTGAATAGAAAAGTTGTAGGTCTTACCTAGATGTACAACTTTAGTATTTTGAGTTTTTGAAGTTTCAATATAAAATTCAAAGTAATTTTGAATTTACAGATTTCCAGAAAATGTCCCCTTTTCAATTTAAATTCAAATTTCAGAATCTAGGCCGAATTATAAAATGTTTATATTGCGAAAGTTGTAGAACTTTGAAAATTGAGCAACTTTTGTATTTACAGATTTTCAACTTCTATAGAAAAATTTAGAGTAATTTGGGAATTATCTCCAGTGGCATTTTCGTAATTAACTTGAAATCCGGCCAATGGCAGAACGCCGCCTCCCGCCCGACGCCGGCGAGCTTCGAATCCCTTCCAGGTGCGCCTTCGACCGCCAGCTCCTGCTTTGGCGTGTTCGCGACGAGCCGCGTGTCGTCTTGAGGTCAGTTTCATCACCCTATAAAGGTCGAGCACCACTGTCGTCAAGTTTTTCTTCTTCTCTATTTCCGCCACCGCTGAAGCTCTGCCGCTCGCCATTGCCTCCGTTGAGCCCTCTCCAGCCACGCAAACCGCTCCATCGCAATCGCCTCGCTTCCGCGCACCTCCTCGGCCGCTCGCACCGACCTCTACCGCCCGGGACACCTGCGTAGCCGTCGTCTTCTCCGCGCATGGTCAGAGCGCCGCCACCACCACCCTCACAGTGGTCCGGCCTCTCCGGTCCGTCTCCGTCTTCACCAAGCACACAGTTATGATCACGGTGAGCTCCTGAGGGTGTTTCTCACTTCGTTTGAGTCGTTACCACGCCGGTAGGGCGTTTTCATCGTGACGCCGTCATCACCGTTCCGCCATGGTTGTTGGGGAGGGGTCACTGGAGTGCCGGCTTGGCCGTAAAGGGTCGTAGTGAGTTCATGAGACCAGCAGGGGTCATGTTGGTTTGGCTCGGTCTCACAGGGGTCTCGCCGTTGGCGAGATGGCAGCCGGCGGCCACCGTTGGCCACGGTCGACGCCGCGGAGGAGGATGACGGGCGGGGCCGCATCGTCAGCAAGAGGGAGGGGGCGGGGAAACGAGTGGGCCGACCTAGTTTCCTGGGCCGGGCGGAGCTGAGCGGGCTACGAGCGAGAGAGAGTGGAGAGGTGCGGGCACGTGCGGGCCGCGAGCGCGCGCGACCGGGCCGCCGCGATGCGCTGGGCCAAGCGAAGGAGAAGAGAGAGGGAAGCGGCCTCTGCTGCGGTTTTTGTTTTTTCTTTTTTTTTTCAAAAATGTTAAATAGTAACTAGTTTTTGTTTATTTTGTTGTGAATTATTTAGAATTTCAAAAATAGTGAAAATTTTTGAGTAAACTCTCTGTACTATGTACTATTTAAGAAAAATATTAAATTCAAATTTTCTTTACTTTTTGTAAGTTATTTAATTAGCTTAATTAATTAATAAATGACTTTTCCATAATTTTTCTAGGTATAATTAATTATCCAAAAATTATGAAAATTGGTTTACCACTTAGTTTTGATGTAAGCTTTCTAAAATAAAATTTTGAGCTTAATTAGATAAAGTTGATTTTATTATTAATTTATGCTTTATTAATTAATTAGTTAATCAATTAATTAGAGCTTAATGATTAGGGTTGTTTGACTTTGAGATTGAGCGTTGACTTTGGGTCATTAACACTTAATGACATTTAGCATCCTTAATTGATTGTTTAAGCTCTCTTAATTATGTTGTTAAGACGTCATTAGTGTTATTTCATGTGATTAACGAAAGTCTCTTTTGAAGTAGTTAACCTAAGCGAACCCTAGGTTAGGGTTAGGTTAGAATCTTTTGTTTTGCAACTGTACCATGAAGGAAAGTTGTACTCAAGTTATTAACCTTGTTATTCTTACATCAAGCATCATGTTTATTACTTCATCATCTTACGCATACGTTATCATCGCGTGTAGTCCCCGTGAGCGAGGAGATTGCCGAAGTCGAATCCGTTCCCGAAGAAGAGGCAACGTCCGTGGAGATGGGATTTGATATTTGTGGTACTAACCCAGAACCTGAACTTCCCGTCGACCAAGGCAAGCCCCGGTTACATTTAACCCTTCCTTGTGTTTTGAAAAGTTTACTTCACTTATATAATGCTTTATTGCATTAGGTGATAGGAGTTGAGTGATAACCTAATTACTGCATTACCATCCTTGATACTTTGATATCATCCTTGTTACTGTTTTTATTTGAAAATGCTTAGTATGCTTAGCCATGCTTAAATGAGAAAACTTTAAAAATGTTAAGCAAAGTTTGAAGGGTTGTTGGACAACCACTTGATGAATAATGATGATGATAATCTGGGACTGGTCGGTGGACTTGCATCGGGAAAAGTGTCCCCACGTAGTGTCTCCGATTGAGTCAGTTAAGGACCGTACCATTGTTTGAATTGTGTGCGTCGAGAATTTGCAACTAACCACATGCTCCAGTAAGCCTAAGACCTCGGTAATGCCAACATGTGAACGACCAACCGCGCACTGGAAGTGGAGAGATGGCGAGAGTAGTTTATACCCTCGTAGCCAAGGGCTGAATTGGAGGTGTACTGTACTCTCGGGTGGGGCTGGACCCAGTCATGTTTTGGAGGATTCGAGTGAAGGTTGATATCTGTAGGTTAAAGTCCTAAATATGTCGTGTGGTTAGGAATCCCAGCTAGGTATAATCGATTCGAATCGTCGCTGCTCCTCGGTTAAGGAGACTTGATTCTCTGTTCAACATCGTAGTTAAGAAATGAAACTTTGGTCAGAGAATAAGAAAGAAGTTGTATGAGTTATATGATCTAGATTAGGATCACTTACATTATGTTAATGATTAATACTGAATAAAACATTGATCTTAAGGATTCACTATTAGTGCTTTTATGCAAAAGAACCTTGATTCTTGCTGGAACCTCACCTTGATTCCCCTAAGCCTACATTCCGGAGTCGTCTTCACCTTGATTCGTCGGTTAAGTCTTGTTGAGTACTTTCGTACTCAGAGTTTGTTGAACCGCTGTTGCAGGTGCGTCTCATGAACAGGTGTGTTTTGAACCCTGTTGCATGACCGTTTTTGCGGTAAGCGATGACGAGTAAGATGTTTGGCTCTTGGGCAGAGCGTCGCGTTTTGGTGATTGTAATAATGTTAATAATGCTACTCCACTCTTACGGTTGTAACACTAAACTTAAGCTTTGTAAATTTGGAACAACGGGTTTGTGAACTTATGTTATGTAAGACTTCCGCTTTTGTACTCTGATGTAATTTATTATCTAAACTATTGTAATACCGTAATGCCTCTGAAATGTGATCCTGCTCGGAAGATCGTGGATGATTCGGGTTTCCCGAGGACACCCGACAGACTTCTTAAGTTCTGTGGTACATATGTATGGTGGTTAGAGGTCTTTAAGACAATAACAAGTACATGTGGGCCATATTTTTTAGGAGGTTCTGCCACAACAAGCCGCCTACACAATACTAGTAAACAAGGCTAATTACTCCTATGAGATAGACTATTCTACTCAAGCTAAACAAGACAAAGAATAATAAGTAAAGGAGAGAGCTTGAATAGATATACCAACGATGATGAGAAGAGATATGTCTAATGTACCATTCAATCAACGTGATCACATACACAAATGAAATCCTTGACAAAGATGACACAAGATTTTTTTACTGAGATTCACTTGCTTCCCGGCAAGCTACTCCTCGTTGTGGCGATGCACCCACTTGATAGATCACGAGCTAATCAACTATCAAGAGTTGAACCCTCAACGGGTGCCGTACATCCACTCACAAGATGAGGATCCTCCAAGCCACGAGCTCTACTAGAGTAGCCAATTCGCGAACTCCCGCGGGGAAGGCTCAAGAACCCCTCACAATCGCTTGGTGAGGCTCGAAACTGATGAGGACATAGCTCCATCAGACACAATTCCTATCACTAATTCAACGTCGAATTCTTTACAAGGACCAATGACAAGGGCTCGTACACGTCATTTGAATTATGAGGTGCGTTCGTTCCTTATGTTATATACTAATATTAATGAGGATGGGATGCTACTAAAGCCTTCTGATGTCTTATTGCTTAGGAACATGGGTTCAGCACAGTTTACATCCAACAAGCTATGGTGTATGCAAAGCACAAGAGCTACCTCAAGTTTTGATACACCATTTACATCGAGCCAACCACCGCTTACGCCAACTTCAAGCTCTACGCCAAGTTTATGCTCAAGCAACAAACATTAACATGCACAAGACTGAGTTCACGTGACAAGTACTCCAACTTCACATATAAATCTGTATCAACCTCTGCAGTTTCGTGGTGCATGATATACATGATTGGAAAGCCTATCAAGTCTACTTTCCAACCCAACAAACGGAGCATCTTTTGGACTTCCCACTAAAGAGTTATGGTTGATTTACTGAAGGCTGCACAGAAGCTAAGAAGACGCGCGAGAACTCCAAGAGACTTCATGCAAGCTGAACCATTTGGCCTTCCACGTCCCCAAGCTGTGACCTGCGCCCATAGCCTTCTAGGAGAGTTGTTTTCTATTATAAATAACACCATGTACTGCTACAAAACTTGGGTTTTGCTTAGATTGCATCTGCACACTTTGTTTGTGAAGATTTCGCCACTGTACCGGACCGACTAGGCTACTACTTTGGTTTGTGATTCCCCAAATTGCAATTTCAGATTGCCTTTACTAGTTCTTGCTTGTGTTCTCAAATCGCTTGCAGGGACTAGCCTTCTTGGCGAGGTCATCCGGGTTTCGTGCTCGGTTGATAACCATCGGAGCAGTGGTGTTGTGATTGCAAGGGAGTCGATCTACTCGGTCGGAGCCCTTGGATCATCTACGTCGTGATCTCCACAATTCGACTTATCATCTGCCTACCGGAAGATCGGGCCTCAGTACCCATTATCTGGTATCAAATTGTCAGGTTTACCGCTAGGTTTTATCACATTCTTCCTTTAGTTTTTATATTGTGTTCATCACCTACAGTCCACAAAAAAAAGCCAAAAATAATTCACTTATTTTCCGCTGTCCTACAACCACTTTGTGCCTTTGCAATACTGTTTTCAGTTTTGCGTTGTTGAGTTTGTATCTGTGGTCGAGTTTTTGTTGCTGGTCTAGAGTCGTGTTCTTGGTCTTAGTTCAATCGCCCACGCTTTGTTTTTGTGCCGTTATTCCATTTCCACCACCCCAACAATAGATCGAGCCATCACACTACTCGATTTGCCTCACAATCTGTCTTGTGTTTACTCCTTTTACGCTCAGCCCTAGATAGGTCGCAAGCCGCCTTGAATCACTCACCTTGCTACTGCAGCCCTCCTTGCTCATCTAGCAGGTCCTATTTACTGCTTTCTCTTCGTTGCCTAGTTTTTGCAATCCTCTGCGAAACTTGGCCAAGGTTACATTTACTTTGTTGTTCCTGTGTCACAGTTACACATCTTGTGTTCATCTTCGTGCCTTTTGTTTTAGTTTTCAGAAGAGGTCAAGAGAAAGAGACGGTTATCCAAAGCAAGACTCAGGTTCCATCCCATGAGAAAAGAGAGCTCCCAAGAGCTCTAGTTGGTAACATGAAAAAAAAACAGAGATAAGGGAAAAACAGCGTGACATAAAAAAAGCAGCGGTAAAGAAAAACAGGGGAGAAAAAAAGTGACGTGAAAAAAAAGACAGGTCCAAAAAAAAGGAAAAGAAAAAGAAAGAAGAAAACAAGAAGCAATCTATTCATTCAGCTTTGTGTTTTGGTGCTTGGTCCTTTCTTTTATCTTGTTGTCCTAGGTCTAGGGACACGTTAAGGACCAGCAACTGTGACTTGTGCTTTGGATATTTATTCAATTTTGCAGCTCTGTTCATGGTATTTGCTAATCCTTGCTACATATTGAGCCTTCCAAGCTCCACCTTTTTCTGTCCGAATAGATTTTTCCTTGCAATCTGCCCACGCTCGAAGGTTTATCATGAACCAGCCACCGGTTGACCGCCCTACTGTGTTGGTAAGAACACTTGCAAGACGTGGTAAGGTGCTTGAGTGTGAGTGATTCCACTTCTACTGCCCCCATAGTTGATAGGGTTACACCCTTGTTATTGTTCTTTGTTTACTAATCATGTCAGGTCCTGCTGCTCCTAGTGATTTTAGCGCTTGCGTGTCGAAGGATGAACTCACCAATATTCTGCAAGAACAGAACACGGCCCAATTGCAGATCCTTTGGAACATTCAGACAAGCATTGCAAACCTTACCACTCGTGTCAACAATCTTGAGCAGCCGCCTGAAGAGTCCATCCATGGAGATGGCGAGGACGATGATGCTAGTAATGCTGGACATGATGGACATGGTGGACGCGACCAACGTCGCCAAAACCACCACCGCCAAGGTATGGGAGGTAACAATGGTCGAGCTGATCCTTATTCTAAGGTTAAGTTTGTCATTCCTTCTTTTGATGGATCATATGATGGCGATGCTTATCTTGATTGGGAGATGATTGTTGAGCAGAAATTTAACACCCATATGGTTCCTGAAATTCATAGAGTTCGTCTTGCTACTTGTGAGTTCATTGGATATGCTATTTTGTGGTGGAACGAGCTTGTTAATTCTGGTTTGGAACCTAACACTTGGGATAGATTAAAGAGAGCTATGCGTGGTAGATTCCTTCCCACAACATATAAACGTGATTTAAAAAAAAGTTGCAGCGACTAAATCAAGGAAATAAATCTGTCCATGACTACTATCAAGAGATGCAAATCACCATGCTTCGTTGTGATGTACAGGACCGTGATGAGGATAGAATGGTTCGTTTCCATTCAGGTTTACACCGAGAAATTCAGGACATTGTTGATTATAAGGATTATAATACAACCAACCGATTGCTCCATCTTGCTTTGTTGGCTGAAAAAGAATTGCAGGGTCGCCAACAAGCTGCAAGGAACACTTCTTCGACACCACGATCCACTTTGGGGCAAGCCAAAACTGCCCCATTCTCAGCTCGGACACGTACACCAACCCCATCTTCATCACCACGTGTACCAGAGGTGAGCAAGTCTATAGTTTTGCAGGCACCAGCTCAGTCCTCTTCTTCGGGCACTTCCACGGGACGTGCCAAACCCATTGTGTGTCACCGTTGCCATGGCATGGGACATGTCATGAAGGACTGCCCAAGTCAGCGAGCCTACATTGCAACCGACGATGGTGGGTATGTTAGTGCTAGCGATGTTGAAGATGAAATTGCACTTGCCACTAATCTTGCAGCTCCTGATGATGATGAGGCCACGGCTGAAATAGAAGATGAAGTTTTGGGTACTGCTGCCACTGCGAATTATAGAACCATTATTGTGCAGCGTGTTTTGAGTGCTCAAATCAAGCAAGAAGAGAGGCTTCAACGCCACAATTTATTTCAGATGTTTCTCATTGTTCATGATTACCGTGTTCGTGTCATAATTGATGGGGGAAGCTGCAACAACTTGGTAAGTTCAGATCTGGTCAAGAAGCTTGGCTTGACCACACGAGCACACCCTCATCCCTACCATGTTCAGTGGTTCAACAATTGTGGTAAGGTGAAGGTGACACAATCTGTGAGGGTGCATTTTTCCATTGATTCCTACCATGATCATGCTGATTTTGATGTTGTCCCAATGCAAGCATGTTCTCTTTTGTTAGGACGCCCTTGGGAGTTTGATACAGATGCTACACACCATGGTAGAAGTAACACATACACTCTCATTCACAAGGGGAAAAAGATCACTTTACTGCCCTTAACACCTACTGAAATTATGCAATATGATCGAGAACTTGCTGAAAATGAGAAGAAACGAGCTTTAGAATCTGCAACTCAGCAGGTTACTCACACAGTTTACCCACCAAGGATAGACAAACCCACAAATAGTTCTAGCTCCACAGGAATAAAGCTAAAGGGTGGTGTTATGCTTGCCACAAAATCAGACCTTGCTGAAATTTCAGATCATGACTCTCTGTGCTATGCTTTGATATGCAAAGAAGTTTTATTTTCACTTGATGATATGCCCACATCTTTGCCTCCTATTGTTACTAACCTTTTGCAGGAATATAAAGATGTGTTTCCAGCTGAGGTACCCCCAGGGCTGCCTCCCTTGCGAGGAATCGAGCACCAAATTGATTTGATCCCAGGAGCAACTTTGCCAAACCGTGCTGCTTATCGGACCAATCCGGATGAGACTAAGGAAATTCAGCGACAAGTCCAAGATCTTTTGGATCGTGGGTACGTTCGAGAGAGCCTTAGTCCTTGTGCTGTTCCTATTCTTTTGGTTCTAAAGAAAGACGGTACTTGGCGCATGTGTGTTGATTGTCGAGCTATTAACAATATCACCATACGTTATCGTCATCCAATTCCTAGATTGGACGATATGCTTGATGAATTAAGTGGTTCTATTGTTTTCACAAAAATTGACTTGCGTTCCGGTTACCACCAAATTAGAATGAAGTTAGGAGATGAATGGAAAACAGCTTTCAAAACCAAGTTCGGCTTATATGAGTGGTTGGTGATGCCTTTTGGTTTAACCAATGCACCTAGCACTTTCATGCGCTTGATGAATGAGATTTTACGAGCTTTCATTGGCAAATTTGTAGTTGTATACTTTGATGATATCTTGATATATAGTACATCTTTCGAGGATCACATGGAACACTTACGTGCTGTTTTTGCTGTCTTACGCGATGCACGTTTATTCGGTAACCTTGCTAAGTGCACTTTTTGCACCAATCGTGTCTCTTTTCTTGGCTATGTTGTGACTCCACAGGGCATCGAAGTGGATGAGGTAAAAATTGAAGCCATCAAGAGCTGGCCAATCCCTCAAACTATCACACAGGTGAGGAGCTTTCTTGGTCTTGCAGGGTTTTATCGCCATTTTGTGAAGGATTTCAGCACCATCGCAGCCCCACTTAATGAGTTGACAAAAAAAGGTATTGCATTTCAATGGGGTCCAGCACAAGACCATGCTTTCAACATGCTCAAAGAGAAGCTTACATGTGCCCCTCTACTCCAACTTCCAAACTTTGGTAAAACTTTTGAGTTAGAATGTGATGCTAGTAGCATTGGCATTGGTGGGGTGCTGCTACAAGAAGGTAAACACGTTGCTTACTTTAGTGAAAAGATGAGTGGGCCAAGTCTAAATTATTCCACCTATGATAAGGAGTTGTATGCTTTGGTGCGCGTTTTGGAAACATGGCAACATTATCTTTGGCCCAAAGAGTTTATTATCCACTCTGATCATGAATCTTTGAAGCACATTAGAAGCCAAGCTAAATTGAATAAACGTCATGCTAAATGGGTGGAGTTCATAGAGACATTTCCATATGTGATTAAGCACAAGAAGGGTAAAGATAATGTCATTGCAGATGCTTTATCTAGACGCTATACCATGCTGTCCCAACTAGATCACAAAATCTTTGGCTTAGAAACAATTAAAAGTTTATTTGCTACTGATTTGGACTTCAAAGAGGCTTTTGCAAATTGTAAAGATGGCCGCACCTGGACTAAATATTCCCTCATTGATGGACTGCTCTTTCGTGCGAACAAGCTATGTGTTCCAGCTAGTTCCATTCGTCTTTTGTTTTTGCAGGAGGCGCATGGTGGTGGTCTGATGGGTCACTTTGGCATGAAGAAAACTGAAGATGTTCTTGCTAGCCACTTCTTTTGGCCAAAGATGAGACGCGATGTTGAGCGCTATGTGTCACGATGCACTACTTGCAACAAAGCTAAGTCTCGCTTGAATCCACATGGTCTTTATATCCCTCTTCCAGTTCCTAGTGTGCCTTGGGAGCATATTTCTATGGACTTTGTCTTGGGATTACCTAGAACCAAGAGGGGGAGGGATAGTATCTTTGTGGTTGTAGATCGATTTTCTAAAATGGCACATTTCATTCCTTGTCATAAGAGCGATGATGCCACCAAGGTTGCTGATTTGTTTTTCAGGGAGATTGTTCATCTACATGGAGTGCCAAACACAATTGTTTCAGATCGTGACGCCAAGTTCTTGAGCCACTTCTGGAGATGTTTATGGGGTAAACTTGGGACCAAGCTGCTGTTTTCCACTACATGCCACCCCCAAACAGATGGACAAATAGAGGTTGTTAATCGCACACTGTCCACCATGTTACGGGCTGTATTGAAGAAAAATTTGAAGGTTTGGGAAGATTGTTGGCCTCACATAGAGTTCTCTTATAACCGTGCTATACACTTCACTACTAAGGTAAGTCCATTCCAGGTAGTGTATGGTTTCAACCCCCGTGCCCCCAATTGATTTGTTACCATTGCCACAATCTGTCCAATTAAATTCTGATGCTACATCACGAGCTGCATGGATTCTCAAAATGCATGAGTTAACTAAGTCAAACATTGAGAAAATGAATGCCAAGTACAGCTCTTATAAAAATAAGGGTAGGAAACATTTAACCTTTGAACCTGGTGATCTTGTTTGGTTACACTTGCGTAAGGATCGTTTTCCTGAGTTGAGGAAGTCTAAATTAATGCCACGTGCTGATGGTCCTTTTAAAATTCTTGAGAAGATCAATGACAATGCATACAAGCTTGAGTTGCCTGCAGACTTTGGGGTTAGTCCCACATTTAACGTTGCAGATTTGAAGCCTTACTTGGGGGAAGAAGGTGCGCTTGAGTCGAGGACGACTCCAGTTCTAGAGGGGGAGGATGATGAGGACATAGCTCCATCAGACACAATTCCTATCACTAATTCAACGTCGAATTCTTTACAAGGACCAATGACAAGGGCTCGTACACGTCATTTGAATTATGAGGTGCGTTCGTTCCTTATGTTATATACTAATATTAATGAGGATGGGATGCTACTAAAGCCTTCTGATGTCTTATTGCTTAGGAACATGGGTTCAGCACAGTTTACATCCAACAAGCTATGGTGTATGCAAAGCACAAGAGCTACCTCAAGTTTTGATACACCATTTACATCGAGCCAACCACCGCTTACGCCAACTTCAAGCTCTACGCCAAGTTTATGCTCAAGCAACAAACATTAACATGCACAAGACTGAGTTCACGTGACAAGTACTCCAACTTCACATATAAATCTGTACCAACCTCTGCAGTTTCGTGGTGCATGATATACATGATTGGAAAGCCTATCAAGTCTACTTTCCAACCCAACAAACGGAGCATCTTTTGGACTTCCCACTAAAGAGTTATGGTTGATTTACTGAAGGCTGCACAGAAGCTAAGAAGACGCGCGAGAACTCCAAGAGACTTCATGCAAGCTGAACCATTTGGCCTTCCACGTCCCCAAGCTGTGACCTGCGCCCATAGCCTTCTAGGAGAGTTGTTTTCTATTATAAATAACACCATGTACTGCTACAAAACTTGGGTTTTGCTTAGATTGCATCTGCACACTTTGTTTGTGAAGATTTCGCCACTGTACCGGACCGACTAGGCTGCTACTTTGGTTTGTGATTCCCCAAATTGCAATTTCAGATTGCCTTTACTAGTTCTTGCTTGTGTTCTCAAATCGCTTGCAGGGACTAGCCTTCTTGGCGAGGTCATCCGGGTTTCGTGCTCGGTTGATAACCATCGGAGCAGTGGTGTTGTGATTGCAAGGGAGTCGATCTACTCGGTCGGAGCCCTTGGATCATCTACGTCGTGATCTCCACAATTCGACTTATCATCTGCCTACCGGAAGATCGGGCCTCAGTACCCATTAGAAACAATCTCCAATCACGAGCTCAACACCACCACTGCTCCAAGTCGTCTAGGATGTCAGGAAACACCTAAGAGTAACAAGCAATCCGCAGCAAACTTAAGAATCAAGTGCCACTAGATGCAACTCTCAATGCAATACACTTGAATCTCACTCAATCTCTCTAGAGTATGCAACCAAGCAAGGAGATGAGTGGAGGAGAAGTTCTCTAGCTCAAAGTGTGCCTCAATATCTCAAATGTGCAAGAGAGAACCCCCAAGGGCCGGGCACCTCTTATTTATAGCGAATGAAGAAGCCACTAGCCGTTATACCCCTGTCACGCCTGACAAACGCGTCTATCGCTTGACCGACAGACGCGGTCACGGTGTCTGTCGCACCAAGCGATGCCACGTGTCTAGCTTCACTCGAAATCCAACGGTCGAGTACGAATCGTCAGACGCGTCTAACGCTTTGAGCCCTCAGCGTCCGTCGCGCGTCAGACGCTCTCTAGTAAGGATTGAGAACGCTTGGAGCCGTGACAGACGCGTCTGTCGGAACGTCGACAGACGCTCGCCCGCATCTGTCGCAGCGCGACGCCGAGATGCCCACTGCGCAGCACCGATAGACGCTGACGTCACGCGTCTGTCGCATGAACGTGCCCGCGTCCGTCGCACTGCTCCAACACAACGCGCCTAGGGTTAGGCGACAAACGCCCTGGCCAACGTCTGTCGCAGCCGTGCGTCGCGTCTGTCTCGTGTTTCTCAGCGTAAACTCATTCCGCGACTTCGCCACTTCTTCCAACTTTCGGCGTAAAGGAAATCGGTCATTTCCATTCCTCGAAAACGCTTGAATCACGCCGAGCTCTTTAGACTTTTTTCTCTTTAATCACATCGAGAACCCTATTCTTTCTCTTTATTCTTCTCCACGTCTTTTTCTTCATCTACCTCCAGATCGTGGGACACTACTCGTTACTGGATCCCAACACTCCCAATCGGCCACAGCCACCCCAACCGGCCATAGCTAGCCATAGCTAGGCAGGGCCGCACCAGGCCAACAACGACGACATAACCCACTAGGCGGTGGTTGGGGGAGGCCAATGGTGGCTATGGGCGGACAGAGGCCTCCACACTTAGCTGGGGAATGCTAGGAGGAAGCTAGGGCCTAACGACAATAGATGAGGTTGGCAGCTTCTTTATTGGCGTGAGAAGGAATAAACATTCATAGAGTTGTGACACCACCGATCCAAGTCGCTCCCACACATTATACTTCCACGTCTCGATCGATTTGCCCAAGTGCAAAAAGGTTGAGGGTTATGATAAGGAGTTATTGGAAAGAGTTTTTTTTCAATCTTGCAAAAAAAAACTAAGATTAAAAATGACTTTTGGAATAGTCTTAGAGATGCTCTAAGAAAAAGCAAGACGCTCGTGTATAAACGTGAGGGAAGCTAGTAGAACCTCAGGATGAGAACGGGTCGGCCCGGACCTGGCCTTGGACTTGGCCCTGTGGCCTCAAGGCCAATTTGCAAGTCCATGGGCCGACCCAAATCTGAAAAAGGCTTCGGTCTCGTTGGCCTAATGGGTACCATGAGGCTGACCCAAAATATTATCAGTAATCATAATATGAAATCCATGAGCTTAAAACAGAAATGGTAGGCTGAATTCAGAGAACAATCTAGGTGAAAATTCAGAGAACAATCTAGTAGAGTAACATGCATACAGGACACTGGATGCCTTCATTGACCCACCGACGATGATAGGTGATAGGCAGCTAGCTAGCTAAAGTTCCCTCTCATGAACACTTGCACTGCTTGACCATTCACAGGCTGGATATTTTCTATTGATATCAATGCTAGACGTTGCTACTTAATGTACCAATAACTAATAGGAAATGGCGGCGGTGCACAGTGCTCCGTCCGCCGATCCTCCGCCCATCCGTCACCTCCTCCCCATCTGCCCTCACACGGCCATGTCTTTCCACGAAGCCATGTCTTCCCACGAAGCAAGAGCAGCAAGAAATGACGAAAACGATCTGATCGACAGCCTGAACACCAACGGGTAACACAGCAAGAAGGCAAGAACAAGAGGACGAAGACGAAGGAGCAGAAGACCACTCGCCTTGATGGCTTGATGGAGGCGGAGGATCCGAAGCTGAAGGGTGAAGGCGCTCGCCGCCATCTTGTAGCCCAGCTCCACGGTCTTGCGTGCTCGCGCCCAACGCGGCGGCGGCGGCAACTCGTACAACGAGCTGGGACTCTAGGATTCGCCACTCGCGTGGATCAGATCGAAATCGACTGCGCCGAGGCCGACCCATCCTACCCGATGGGTCAACAGGTTCCGGCTCCACTGGCCCAATTCTGATTTGAGGTCGACCCTCATGGCCCATTGGCCTCATTTTTGCGGGTCGGGCCAGCTACCCAATGGTCCGACCTGACCCGTTCCCATCCTGAGTAGAACCTCTCCAAATTGATCTAAGTCAATTCTAATACTTTACTGAAGGTGGCACGCATTCAAATTCTAATTCTATTCCAGCTTAGCCCATAATCTTGACAGCGCGAGATTGCTTTGAACCCGAGCCCTCTGTGTCACACCCAGGGGCAAAAACGTCACGTAGGTAGGAAACTCCCCAACCCTTCTTTCCGCGAAGCTGCGACGCGCACCGCACGTCACCGTCACGTCCGTCAATTGACGGCGAAGCCCAGGAATAAAAATCAGCAGCCCCCCGCATCATTCTCCTTTCTCTCTCCTCCTGCCTCCCATTTTCTCTCTCTTCTTCCTTGCTGTGCACTGCAAACCAGCCAAACTTTCTCTTCCCTGCGTGAACCGCGGAGCAAGAAGAAGGGGACGTTGGGGACTTTGGGGCTGGGAAGCCTACATATCATTTCTCTAATTCGGGCGTGGTGAGTTGCATCTCTTCCTCCGCTCCCGTGAGCGCACGAGTCTGTCCTGCGATTTTCGCTGTAACTTCTGTTGAATTTAGGTTTGCTTCGGGGTTTGGGGTTTGAATCGATCGGGGTGATCTGATCTGAGATGTGATGCTGCAGGTTTGGGCTGGGAGGGCAGGAATCCGTGGGGCTGCAGCCCCATCCGGGCTGAGGGTTTGAAGGAACCGGCCCTTTGGTGTGCTCCCCCCAATCGGGGAAAAAGGGGCAAGGGTTGCTGCTTTGTTGCCTGTTGGTGAGCAATTTCACTGCCTTTGGTTACGATTTACTGGGGATTTGAGTGAATTCCTGACTCATCGCTCCAAATGATCAGGCCGTTGCAGCATCCGTTACGCGATTGGGGATTCGACCATCAGCAGGGCGAAGTGACGGTTCTGCGCCACTTTCCCCCCAAACCCCATCAATCCTGGTACGCACCTTCTCATCCGTGTCACCTATCATCTGTTTTGTTTTGTATCAAGTTAACTGAAAGCTCTGCAGTTTTTGTGCAGATTTGATTTTATTTGAACACAAGAGATGGGATTGTAATCTGGGTTGCTGTTCTGTGCGGCTCTCTCTGAGGGTTTCCTCCGTCCTGGATCGGGAAGGAAGGAGCCCTTGGATTTCCGTCTCCATGGCGCCCGCCTTGTAGTCTCAGGAATCTAACTTTGTAGATTTAGTGTAAATATTAGTGGTAACAGCTGTTGAGGAAGCTCTGGTCTCCTTAGTAGCCCTCCTGTGAATATGTCGTCAGCAGGTGTGATCGTCTTGGGGCCGATCCCAGAAGACCCTGCCTTCCTGCCCATCTGCTTCAATGGCAGCCGGTCGCCACACTGCTCGTCTGGGTCACAGCTGCAGGATTCCATTCTTATTTTCCTTGCTGTGCCTGGTATGCCACCCATGCCCATGAGCGTGCTGGGATCCGAGTCCATTGCCTCGGTCAAGCTGCGCATCCAGCGGTTCAAGGGCTTTGTGGTGACGAAGCAGCGGCTTGTGCTGGATGGGCATGAGCTGGCAAGAAACAACTGCCCAGTCAAGGATTATGGGCTGGCGGAGGGAAATGTTCTGCACCTTGTTATTCGGCTGTCTGATCTCCGTGTGATCAACATTGAGACTGCCACTGGAAAGAAGTTTCAGTTTCAGGTGGACCAGAGCCGCAATGTTAAGTTTCTCAAGAACAAGCTTGCAGCAGAGGGTGATGAGGATATTGGTAATCTTGAGGATCACAAACTTGAATATGATGGTGAGGAGCTTGAAGACCACCAGCTTGTAGCTGATATTAGCAAGAGGGATGATGCTGTGATTCATTTGTTCATCCGCAAACCAGCAAAGGTACGGACACAACAAGTTGACAGAGATACTTTGGTTACAGTTGTCAATCCACAGGAGAAAGGCAACCTGCAAAATGAAGCTCGTGCAATGAACTCCGCAAAATCAGTTGGGGTTAGGCCTGCTCCTGTTGAACCAATAGTTAACCGAAAAGCAAAGCTGTCACCTGAAGTGATGGAGATGATAAATTCAACCATAGCTGGACTGGAGAAAGGGCACCTGCCTGTGATGTCAGCTGAAGGTTCAGGAGGTGTTTATTTCATGCGAGATGCAGCAGGTCAGAAGAATGTTGCTGTGTTTAAGCCTATTGATGAGGAACCCATGGCCAAAAACAACCCAAGGGGGCTTCCTTTGTCCACAGATGGCGAGGGGATGAAGAGGGGAACAATTGTAGGGGAAGGTGCATTCAGGGAGGTTGCAGCTTATATTCTTGACCATCCAGTTAGTGATAGTAAATCTGGTCACAGTGTAGGGTTTTCTGGTGTGCCTCCCACCACATTGGTCCGAACCTTACATAGGGGGAAGAGCTTCAAGATTGGTTCACTGCAGATGTTCGTGGAGAACAATGGAAGCACTGAAGATATGGGTCCTCGACCTTTTCCTGTCAAGGAGGTTCACAAAATAGCAGTACTAGATATTAGGTTAGCTAATGCTGATCGTCATGCTGGGAATATTCTAGTGTGCAAGGAGGGAGAAGGTGGGAACTACAAGCTGATTCCAATTGATCATGGTTACTGCTTGCCAGAGAAGGTGATTATTTCTCTGTTACATTATGTATTTGGTTCATCTGCTTGCACAATATTTATTTCATATGGCTGATTAGAAACTTATGTTGCCCTATGTATGCAGTTTGAAGATTGTACGTTTGAGTGGCTCTACTGGCCCCAAGCCCGTGAGCCATTGAATGATGAAACTATTGAATACATCAAATTACTTGATGCTGAAGAAGACATCAAGCTTCTCAAGTTCCATGGGTGGGAGCTGTCTCCACGATGTGCTCGTGTCCTGCGCATCAGCACAATGCTTTTGAAGAAAGGTGCAGCTCGTGGCCTCACACCACATGACATAGGGCGCATACTATGCAGAGAAACTGTGAATAGGGCCTCTGAGATTGAGGACATCATTCAGGAAGCCGAGGATGCTGTTCTCCCAGGGTCCAGTGAAAACATGTTCTTAGAAACTGTATCTGAAATCATAGACCATCACCTTGACAAGGTGTGAGTTTAGAAATTCAGAATAACTGATCTAGTTGTTCCAGCTGTATCCGGTTTGTTGTAAGTATTGTTGACAAGGCACTGGTCAAGGGACTAATGATTTCATTTGTTTGTATCCTCTCAAATGATTTCACTTGGTTGTAATAGCTCGAGTACTTTGCTTATGCACATTTTGTGAATAATATGTTTGTTCAGTTAGACATAACCGGTGGAATGTCTATAAGCTATGGGGTATGCAATAAACCAAACAAATGCCGTACTCAGTTTGGCATGCCTAACTTGTGTGGTGCCAAACGGGTCCTATTTGTGGTGACTGTTGGGATATGGATGTCTGTCTACCAATTTTGCTGGATCTGATATTAGTTACGCACTAGTATGTTGCTTCTGCTTTGGCGCAATCAATCCATATGTACTGTTTATTTCAGGTTGTCATCAAATCTAATATATGGGGCCGGGGTGTGTCTGGTTCTTCTACAGTTTGTCAGCTAAGTCAAATATGAAGAACGTGACTTATAATTGCAAAGTTACTTGAATCGAGTTGAGTGTTGATGGGTAGTCATATATTTCCTTTGTTTCAAGCACATGTCTCGGAGGTTCGGTTTGCATTCAGAGTTGTTAGGATTGAAATCGTAGGTAGGATTGTCTTCTGCTTTTTTGTATTGGGTCGTAGAATCAGACCATTGGGATCTTATTGGATTCTACAAAATATATTTTTTAGAGATTTTGTAATGTAATCAAGATTGGAGCATATAATATTGTTTTCTATTTATGTAGTTGACTTTCTATACATGTCGATCATTTGCCTCAAATCTATTTGAGTACCTTCTGTGTATTTTGTATAGGTTCTGCAGAAGCACCTTGAGAGGTAGTTCTATCGTTCTCTGATGCTACAAAAGACATTGGCAGGTACGATGAACTACTTTCTTCAATATTTATTACTTGTATGAGGTGTTACACCCAAATTTATTAATGTAGGTATCCAACTATGATTCATCTTAAACTTGAAACCTTTACGATATAATACTAGTCTGACTACATTACAATATGCACCTATGTTCTTTGTGTTGCTATAGTAGGCTCTAGCTTTGATTTGTTAGGGGATATGTCTATATCTTTGATTGATATGAGAACTAATTATGCGCGGTGCGTGCTTAATCAAATCATGTAAACTGAAGTAAACACCCGTTCGACTGGTGTTATTTCAGGTTTGTCAGTACAACAGCGAAGAGGAGAGGGATATGCGTAACATTTTAATTTACTGATTACCTTACAATGCTTCCTAGATCGATAGTGGAGGGTTTGCTGCTTCCTAGAAAGGTGTATGGTTCTCTGAATTTATCACATATTATTATTGAAACATTGTGATCATGATAAGAGAAAGCTTCTGGTTTCACGTTCCCTGTCAGTGATTATTCTATGTGAACATTGTTCTACGAACCATATCTGCTAAGTTTGAGTGCAAATGCTTCAGCAGTTTTGTTTGTTGTTCCCCTCAGTTTGAGTCTAATTTTTGAACCGAAATGATTCAATTGATTGTCTCCTCATTCTCACTTAGTAGGATGCCATTTAGCCGTACCCTTGCAAATTTACATTGTTTTGTCCATAGCTACCACACCAATGAATATTGTAGAATGAAAATCATGATAGAACATGCCGTCCTTTTATGATGCGCTTTTGCATTGTCAGTTCTCCAACTTCCGACATCTTCATCTCCTGCCAGTTCTCCAGCTGTATATAAGTGTGGCAGACTGCAGCCATCATTCAAACTGTATATGCAGCCATTATTGTATGAAGGCTCCTGGTAAACAGCTTTATATAACTGTATCACTTGCCTGCAGTGGGTTTAGCATCCAGAATTACAGACAAAACTCCTACATGCTTCTTCTGTCCTAATGGCAGAAACAGGAGCTATAGCTACAGCTGCAAGATTCATAAACTCCTCGAGCTTTCTGAAGTTAACTACATCTCTGATAATGAAACCATGGTAAACATTCTAAATGGAAGATTCAGAGGAGCTGAACACCGGAATATCAAGCCTCTCATCACTGATTTCCAGTTTCAAAATGAAAGGATACAACATAAAGTGTTCAAGATCAACAGAAGTGAAAATGTAACAGCGCATAGTCTAGCCACTAGAGCAAGACTTCCCTCTTTAAGTCTTATTAGTTTCTCTTGCTCAAATGCCTCGTGCTTCTCAATGTCCTATTAGAAACCTCATGCTACAATCTTCCTGGGGCGTTTACATGTTTGGACTGTTGGAGACACCCATTCGACACCCCATCCGATCAAGCGGCCCCTTCACTTGTGAATAAACCTAAGTAGAACATTAGAGCATGACATCCTGCGGCACGGTGATAGCATCCTCCCTGTCGAAGAGCTGCCTTGCCATGCCGTGTCAGTGGTGATAGCATCCTCCCTGTCGAAGAGCATAGTCACATAAAACGGGTTCACCACCTTCGACCCTCGACCCGGGTTCATCGACCCCGACCCGGGTTCACGGGTTCATTTTCAACCCGAAGTGTAAAAGTTTCTTGCAAGTAGCGTACCACGTACCACAACCCCGTACCTCGACCCCATTGACCCAAAAACTTTGTGACTATGTCGAAGAGCTGCCCTGCCATGCCGTCGAGCATCTGCAATTCCGTGTCAGTGCTGCCAATCAGTGGTACCTTGCCCTCCCTAAATGGAATGGTTTAATGACTAAATCAAGATCAATTCACCAGCCAGGAATGCATGTTTTATAAAAGTGAATTATTACAATGTAACATCTTAGGAGAGTTACAGATACCCTGTAGAATTTTCATTGTAGGCAATAGGTATCACATTATTGCTAGAAGCAACCAAACCTGAAACATTAAACTAATTTTGTTGGAGCACTAAGTGAAATTAGTGCCATAAATTGAGAACCACATGTATTGTTCAGTGGTTCCCCAAGCCATGGTGTGTTCAGGATTTTTTTTTAAACTACCGTCTGCTTACTCGTTATACAAGATGGTACATGAAATCTTTAACTGAGCTGATAGTCTTCTCATTACGAGGAAATTTTTTGTTACAATATCATCCTATTTCTTAATAGCAGAGGAAAAAACTCTAAACTTAAGTCGACAATACTTAGCCAGTAATGTGAGAACTTTGTTTCAGTACTTGAACTGCTGAACTTTTAAGCAAAAACTCTATAACTGTATGTATCAAGCCACCTGCCCTGTTTTAGATTTCAGAAACTCAAGCCCCAGCAAGTATCGACACCAAAAAAATGCCAAACTACTGCCTCACACCACTACAGGAAATTAGCATTAAGCTCAATGTGGTAGCTGGAAACTTATTGACAAGCAAATTGTAAGTATGATGTCTCAGCTTACCTTTCACAAGTACTCCTCAGCTTTGGTTAGCATAGCCTAAAGCCTCCTCAAGCTCCATATAATATCATTTAGCATCATAATTCATAATCTATAACCACACATTTATAAATTTTGACATAGCACAGCTCAATGATTACCCCCCAGTCCATTTACTGAGTGGACAGCTATGAATAAAACATCAACTTCAAAGAGATGACAGAAGCAGTTCATTTTGGTCATGGTATTAAGAAATCAAATCTTAGAAACTTGTGATTTAGTTTTTTATGCAGCAAGTCAGCAGAAGCCGAAACCAGAACGGACCCTGAGACCTGGCATAGAAAGGTTTGATGGAACAGTAATATGAAAAAGAGCAGCATGATGTTTGAAGCTCATCTTCAAGGATTCTGAAAAGTTGTTGACTTATGAAATTGAACAACCGAACATGGCAAGAAAAATGCAATTCACATTAATCTGGAGTTAAAGCTTTGAACTTAACAATAAGTAATAATATATGTTTGAAATTTTGTCAACATGTTCCACTATGCTTTAACCATAAAGCGGCCCTGCACAGAATGCATGTTCCAAAATAAATAAACTCGATGAAACTGAAATAGATCAACACAGTTCTCTGACTAAATTGCGAAGCTGCAATGCTAGCTGGCTGGCGCACTTGTGCATCCAGTTGCAGCACAGTCGCATCATCGGCAGATCTCGAGATTAACGAAGTCAGCACAGGCTCCTCGCTGTCGACAGGGAAGTCCCCTACCACTGAAAGCATAATGCCGTTAAATCCTGAAATAAATACAGAAAAATGTAAGTACCCATGCCAAGTCGAGAACTTGAACCTAAGTGGGTAGGTTCCACCATAAGAAACTTAACCAACTGATCTATGATCAGTTCGCATGGGCATTTGTATTTTTCCCCTCTCTCAAGATTTGTTGTTTCCTACACTAGGTTATGCTCACAAACGGAGCTCACCAACATTATAAATATTATTATGTCAAAGGACCTTGTTACGGAACAAACTGATGAACTTGCTCTGGACATACTAAATAGCTCTTGTAATATTTTTTTTATTTTTCACTTCTCCTATATTTCAGGTGCCTGAATTTTTTGAAGATTTCAGGCAACACTCTTTACCTCTAACTAGTACAAGTAAATTGTTACTTTTGTAATTTGTTATTTGTCTTTGTGTCATAACATATTAAATTTTGTCCTTATCTTCCTATAGAAAATAATTGTAAATTGTTAATTGTCTTTGTGCTAACACAAATCAGATTTTGTTGGGTTTGTGGTTTTGTGTAACGTTTTTTATTCTCGATTTCGAAAATTGTAGATTGCATTTACAGAAATTGCAATAAATGAAATATACAATTTTAGTATAAAATATATACAATAACCATCATCTGAAAGGAAACTAAAATTCAGACACCTAAATTTTAGCAAATCCCTTCATTTTTTCCCAAGCAATGAACCGAGAAGCGAAAAAATTTATGCAGAATTGCTAACGGAAAGTGCATGCATAACTAATTTGGCCGTCACCAAATACCTATGCCAGCATACTACTATGACTAAAATCACAATGCTGACTTTTGAGATATCAGCTGCAGATTTCTATGGTTTAGGTACCTCTCACAGTCTTGCTTGGCGTCCAATTTTCCTCAAATATTGCCTCTGGGTTAGAGTCCCTCATCTCTAGATTGGTTCCTTGAACCAAAAGTTCAGTTTCTTTTGACACATTGTACTGAAACTACAAATCGGATAGCTAGCGATAATTCAATGGAGTCCTTTCATGGTTTCCAGCAAACTTGATAGAAATGACAAATAGCCCACACCACCATGAAACTAACACATAAGCACTATACTGTGTAACATGAGATCCAATCATTTTTGCTTCTCATAACTTCACAAAGAGAGAGATTATGCAAATAACCACATAACATGCGATCAGGAGCCATGACAACAGACATGCAAGTTCACATTTGTATTTCGGTAGGAAACACATCAAGGGCCTGTTTAGTTCCTAAAAAATTTTCCAAAAATTTTCAGATTCCCTGTCACATCAATCTTGTGAAGCATTAAATGTAGATAAAAAATAAAACCAATTATATAGTTTAGTTGTAAATCACGAGACGAATCTTTTAAGCCCAGTTAGTCCATGATCGGACACTAATTACCAAATAACAACGAAAATGCTACAGTCTGCCACAGTGATTTTTTGCAAATTTTTTTGCGAACTAAACAGGCCCCAAGCATACAGGGCTACTCGCTCATTTGGAGGTTTGCTTTGGATATGTATCCTGATACGATTAAACTACTCTATCGAAACGCCGGGGGCTACTAAGATCGACTTGGTGAAGGGTTTTCTTCTCTTAACACCTAGATACGTTATACTAACCTATCAAGGTGTTGGGGGGCTACAATCATGCTAATAAGCATCATCATCATCACAGAACACACATCAGTTCCAGGAAATGAAAAAAACAGAAATCTTCAAATACAAACTAACAAAATATTATTGACATTTTTTTTTACAATTGGCAGATGTGGTGGAGTCTATAAGCAAATTACTCTGCGTCAGGTGCATCGCGGATGACCCTCCCTACATCTACCACCACCGCGATGGCATCAGCGGCTGCGCTGAAGTGAGCGACCAACGCTTCGACAACCTCCCGCGACGGCTCCGGCGGGAACCCAGCTCTACCTCGCGCAAGTTTGCATCGGATCGGAGCTGGGCGGCGGCTAGGGCCGTGGCGCCCCCTGACGAACGACATGGGTAACCACCTCCACGACCTGTGTCGGCAAGGCGCGGAGGCGCAACTCGAGGTTTGTTCCCCATGGGGCAGCGGCGGATCTACAGGGGGGCTGGGTGGGCTCCAGCCCCCCCTAATGACTGGATTTAGCATTAAAAACACTGTAGTAAAAACATCAAATCACCGTTAAATCTTCGTGCAAATTAACATCTCTATGGTTTTAGCCCCCCCTTGATTTTTCATCCTGCATCCGCCACTGCCATGGGGGGACACCGTGTTGATGGCAATGAGTGTCGCCTCCTGGGAGCGCCTCAAGGCGACCACGACGAACCTCCGCGAGGAGCGCCGCGGCGCGGGAGTTCTCCTCGGCATCACGGCGGTCATGTATCGCAACCACCGTTTCCCTGACCAGGCCATCGTTGTTCCGACGCGCATCGACCAGCTTGCCTTGCATGGCGGCTAGCTACTCCTGGATGGCTGAAAAGAAAGCAAGATCGTCTTACAACCAAGCATTGACGTCGTGCGGAACGAGAAGACAAGTCGCATCAATACTTACCAATGAGCTGCTCCTGGGCTTCAGTGGCCGCGGCGAGCGCTGTCTCCACGGAGGACAAGCACAGCCTTAGCCACTCCGTCTCCCGGCTTTCCTCCTCGGCGGTGTGGTGCGGGTTAGGTCCAACTGTCGCCAGTGGCGGATCCAGGATTTCAATCATGAGGGTATGGACCTACATCCTGTTCGTTTAGACTTATCAGCAGAATCAGCAGTCATCCAGCAGTATTTTTCTTTCACAACAAATCAGCGAACAGTACTTTCAGCCACAATAAACCAGCGAAACGAACAGGGTACTAAGTGGCGTAATTCGCTAATGATGTAATACCACGACTGAATGACAATGTAATAGTTACGTATACAGATCTAAGGATACAATTTATTAGCATTCATCTATGAGTCATTGCCAAGGTCTTCATAAGAATATTAGTTTTTTGCTGAATCATGGTGAATGAAGAAATCTTTTGCGCTTTATTGAGCAGTACACAAAAGCTAGATCATTATTTTAACGCCGTGACATTCTACAAAAGTAAAATTAATTCTTTACTGAGTAATCTACAGACGGTTTTTTTAAATTGTCTGATTATTAAACAAAATCAAGACTCAAACTTACAAGTTAAAATTGTCTGATCAATTCATTGCCATTTTTATCTTATACTTGTGTTTTGTGCATGGGTTCATTTTGGGCTCCCGGGCTTTAGAAGAAAGACTGCTAGTATATGGCTACATGCTATTTTAATCTCTCTCTTGGATGAGCACTTAAGAGATTCCTATTTGATAAAGCCTTATAGATATATATATATATATATATTATAGATAGATATACTTAGTGTTTTTTCAAAAAAGTTGGGGGTACAGCTGTACCCCCATGCACCAATACTACATCCGCCCCTGACTGTCGCACCAGCGTGCGGACGTCCGACTCCTCGCTGGACGAGCCGGAGGAGGAGGAGCCCGTCGGATGCAGAGACCGAGGCGCAGGCTGGCACAGCGACGAAGTCGCCCCCTCGATGGTCGGAAAGCGCAGGGCCCGGTAAGCGAGGAAAAGGCACCGTGCAAGCAAACAAGATCAGAACAACCCGATTGAAATAGGGCGCAATATTTGTGCTTACTCGAACCGCCATAGTGCGGCGTGGAGACGAGGAGGACCCCTCCTCTCAGGTGACTCCTCCCTCGAGTGCTTCCCGTTCGCCATGGATTGATCTGGAGGACGGAGCACTAGGATGAAGGAGGAAGGTGAGTTCAACGTGTCTGATACTTACTATCCACATCCCCACAATCATAGTGGAGCACGTTTCCCAAGAAGAACCATGCATGGGGAGACAAGCCGTCCAAGCCGATGCTTCAACTCCACCTAGAAGGGATTCATCCACGTAACTGCAGCGGACATGGGGCCTAGCTGTCTCAGAACCTGATGAACCGTCAATCTAAGCGGTGCAATCGGGCGGTCCAATACTTGGGGCCGAGCACTCGGCCCAATTTTCATTCCTTGATTGGTAGAATTGGTGAATACCGATCCAATCATTATAAGAGTTAGGGGAGATTGGGAGGGCCACAAGTATGGCTATAAAACCTCTGGCACTCGACTGTCACGTAAATATCTCGAATTATTCGAGCGAGCTTGAAGTACGTAATCTTGGAGGATGCACGGTCACACGCCGTGTGGGGAAACCGGAAGAATGGTTGATTTTGTTCGGCCAAAGTACGAGTTCCTAAATATGGAAAAAGAGTTGGCGTGCCCCATGATGGGTCTACCTAGCCATGTATTATGCTAGGGCATAGGCGCCACTCGTTATACCTATTAACAGCTCGAGGAGTGACATGCGCAAATGCCTTCGCTGCTCATGCATTCGTTGTTCGTCTTGGTGAATCCTAAACTAGGACACCCGATTCGGTGGGCTTCTAAGTCCAAAGAGCAACACCCTATACCCTAAGTCGAGATGTTTGTATTGATCAAAACCTTGTTAGAGTAGGAGTACCCAAAGAGACGCAAAGTACTCAGCTCAGTGGGAAAAAGGCTCGAACCGAGTCGAACACTAGGTAACAGTAACATATTTCATAAAAGAAACTCTTTATTATTCAACCCTATTATCTTTTGTTTTAGCAGATAAATGAAGACAAAGATTAATCAGGCGTAGGGGCGTCTCGAGTCTACTTTCTCATAAGTGCTTGCGTGGCCATCCAGGCGAGTCGTGGATGCAACAATGCGAGTAGGGAGAATGAGGCGGTTCAGATTCCATGTGTGTCCTGTCGATCCGTCCTTATCTTCAAAACAGGACTTAATGATGTGCAACGATCGATGGACCAAAGCCTGTACATGTACTCGAGTGCCTGGGGAGATTGGATCCCTACACAGAATTGCCTATCTTGGCTTGTTGCATCAACCCTTCCTATCATATTTCGTTTACCCCATTACACTAGTTGGTACTAAGTTGTGGTATATATAAGGATCTCTCTTTTATTATCATTCCTAGCTACCGCTTTCCCTTTGGAAAAAATAATGATACCTTGGAATACTCCTGGCTAAAGTGCTACAACGGTATATTATGTGTGCTTGCGGAATTATCCAATAGACATAAGAAATACCAACAAGCATTTTTGGCACCATTGCTGGGGAAAGCATAAACCTAGGAATTTTAATAAATTTGAATCCGGAGTTTACCATCATTTAGTTATCAATTAGTTGTAGGGGCTTACCCTTGTCTTTATTTCTCTTTATTGTGAAGCAAGACAGTGCATGAGCGGTTTCCAATTGTTGAGCAATTTCACTGAAGATCCTGAGCAGCTGTTAAAGAGAATTAGACGCCATCAAGTTCCCCCTCAAAAGTTCACCTTGGATTTGAACCCATTCCAAGGAGGATCTGCACCACTACTCAAGGAAGTATGGCCCAAAGACGATCTCTGATTTCTCGGCCCCATCGGCTGCTAACGTGGCCATGGGACCCCAATTCAACTTGGGAGACACCACCTTTGAGCTCAAGCCTGCGCTTATCAATATGGTGCAAGCCAATCCATTTTGTGAGAAGCCCTATGAGGATGCCAATGACCACCTTCAACACTTCATGGAGGTGTGTGGTACGTTGAAGGGTCGAGATGGTGGACTAGAGGGGGGTGAATAGTCCTTTTTCAAATTAATCGCGTCGGCAAACCGAAATAAATGCGGAATTAAAACTATCGGTCTAGCCAAGACTACGCCCCTCTATCTAAGTTCAGAAGCACCTCACAAAGATCCTAATTATGTAACTAAGGTGCTTTCCTTAGCAAGAGCTCTCCTAAACAATTCTAGAGCAAGGTCACACAAACCTATGCACTAGTACTTTAGCAATGCCGGGGAACTCCTACACAATTCTAATAAGCAAAAGCACAAAGCCGCCTATGCTCACTAGCAATGCTCAATAGCAAGGCAACTAATGCCAAACTAGAGAGCGCAAATTACTTAGCTACACAAACTAAGCAATATGACTAACAAGGTTACACAAACCAAATTAGCCACGCAACAGGAGCTACTTCTATGCTACACAAGCAAGAAGGTAGCTAGCAAACTACACAAGCAAACTAGTTACAAGAGCAACTACACAAGCACAAGTATATGAATGTAAATACAAGCTTGTGAATCAAAAGCAAACCACCGAGAAGATGTACACAATGTTGACACGGCGGTTTTTCACCGAGGTTCACTTGGTTGCCACCAAGCTAGTCCCCGTTGTGGCGATACACCCACTTGATGGATCACGAGCTAATTGACTATTAAGAGTCAAACCCTCAGCGGGTGCCGCACATCCACTCTCAAGATGAGGATCCTCCAAGTCACGAGCTTTATAAGAGTTGCTCTTCGCGATCCCCGCGGGGTGAGCACAATCCTCCTCCGGAGCCACGCACAATCTCCATGTGTGCTTCAATGGAGTCGCAAGCCACCAAGCCGTCTAGGAGGTGGCAACCTCCAAGAGTAACAAGCACCACCAGCTTGCAACTCGATCACCTAGTGCCACTCGATGCAATCCTCACGATGTAACGCACTAGAATCGCTCTCTCACTCGATCGGATGATCACTATCAAGCTCAAGTGAGTTAGAGGGCTCCCAAGCACACCAACACATGCCACCAAGGCCTAAGGGTACTCCCCTGCCGGCCATGGCTGGCCACAACATCTATTTATAGCTCCACAACAAAATAGAGCCGTTGGAAACCCACTGGACATTTTTCGGGGGCGACAGACGCTGCACAGTAGCGTCCGTCGCTCCTACGCGTGCCATGTGTCCCAGCGACCAAAATCCAACGGTCAACTTCCTTAGCAATAGACGCGTCCGACGCTTCGTGGGTGCGTGTCTGTCACATCGACAGATGTGGTCCAGTACGCTCCGCGCCACGCTCGAACACGCGGCTGAGCGTCTGTCGCTGCCACCGCGCGCTCGCCCGAACGCGACAGACGTGTCCGTCGCCTCAGCGACAGACGCGGCCCAGCGTCCGTCGAAGCTGAGGCTCGCAGCGCTGCACACGCCACTCGCGACAGACACTAACGTCAGCGTCTGTCGCTCGAGCATGGCCGCGTCTGACGCACGCGCCATCACTGAGCAGCACTGCGCTGCTAGGGTAAGCCGACAGACGCACGGCCTGACATCTATCGCCCTGTGAGCCAGCATCTATCACCTATATTTCATGTGAAACTCCACCTTTACTTGCTCCACTTGTTCCACCCTTTCACATATGAGCTATCCCAAGTATGTGTAACACTAAAGCACATGTTTTAGCTCAGGAAACACTTTCATGCTTTCACCACTTTTTCAACCTCCGGCGCAATGGAAAATAGGCATTTCATTTCCCCGAAAACGTCTAAATGGAACCCAAACCCCTCTCTACCGCTCAAACACCACCGCCTTCGCAAATGTGCCAACAACAACAAGTGATCACCACCTTGTGCACGTGTGTTAGCATTTCACAAATATTTTCTCCTAAGGGGTTAGGCACTCAACTTGCCTCGCCACTCGATCCTAGCACGTATGCAAAGTTAGATCGCTCAAGTGGCACTAGATGACCAATATGCAAACAAGTTTGCCCCGCTTAATAGTACGGCCATCTATCCTAAACCCGGTCATCAACTTCTCTACACACCTATGACCGGTGAAATGGAAATGCCCTAGGTTATACCTTTGCCTTGCGCATTCCACTCCATCTTCTCCGACGTTGATGCAACACATGCACCAACCATATCACAAATGATATGATCCACTTCATATCATCATATGACCTTGGTCCATCGATCTTGGCCTCACTTGCTCTTCACCGTTGTGTCGGTCCATCGGCGCCAGGTCTTGCTCAAGCTTCACCGCCTCACGGTTCATCGCTCCAAAGCCTCTGACTTGCCCTTCACACTTGCAACTGGTCCGTCGAGCCAAGCCTCATCTTGATCTTTGCCACCTTGGTCACATGACTCCATGTCATGTCTCATATGCAATGAGCTCCTTCATGACACCATTACCTGTGGACTAATCCCTGTGTATCTCACATTAAACACAATTAGTACACCCAAGGTTGTCACTCAATTACCAAAACCAAACAAGGACCTTTCATATGTTCAACGTCAAAGAAGTGTCGTCTGACACCATCCGCCTTTGCATCTTCTCGTTCTCTTTGCTCAGGGAGATGAAGCGATGGTTCTATGCCAACAAGGAGGAAGCCACCACATGGAAAAAATGTGTCAACGTGTTCCTAAAGAAATTCATCCTGATGGGCAAGACCAATGTCCTTCGTGGAAGAATCTCAAGCTTCCAACAACAATTAGCGAGACGATTCCCAAAGCATGGGAATGTCTCCAGGAGTACATTCGTGCCTGTCCTCATCATGGGATAGAAGATTGGACCTAAATTGAAGGTTTCTACCATGGGCTGACCAAGATGGCCCTTCGTCACCTAGACGTGCTACTAGAGGAGCATTTCTCCAACTCAATGTGGGGAATGCCAAGGACCTCGTTGAAAAGATGGTTACCAACCAAGGATGGAATGAGGAGCGCCTCCAGCCAAAGAAAAGTGGTATGCACAATGTTCATGAGGTGGACATGATCTCTACAAAAATGGACCTCATGATGAAGAAGATATAAGAAGGATCCAACTCTAAGAAGGATCATGAGGCCATTCAACACTACGCCACCACACAAGCTATAGAAGCTGATGCATGGTGCGAGGTATGTGGCAGAGATGATCATTTGGGCAACAACTGTCCTAAAATGAGGGAAGACGTGAACTTCATCATCATCAACAACAACAACAATGGGTATCAATCCCAATAGCAAGGAGGATGGAATGCGCGCCTTCTACCAAGGTAATGGAGGTAATGGTTAAATAGTGATTTCAATAATAATTACAATAGCCAGCCTTCCTTGAAAGATCTTGTCTTATGACAATCTAAAATCAATGATAGCATAAATAAAAAGTTGCTTGCTAATGATAAGATTCTTGAAAACCTTAGTGAGAAAATGGAGGCTTTTCTTTTGCCATTAAAAATCAAATGAGTTTTAATAAAATATTAGAAACACAATTAGCTCAATTAGTGGCCGCTATCCCATCCTTCGAGCAAGGTAAGATCCCTAGGAAACCTGAGGATCCAGTTGAAACTATTAAGTTGGTCACAATGATGTTTGGTAAGCCTCCACTTCGATCCAACTACGACTATCTCCTTAATCCAGCATTCATCACCAAGAAGGGAGATCCTGGCCACCCGACAATTGAGTCCTCAATCGGACCACAAGTCTTCCACAACGCCTTTTGTGACCTTGGATCAAGCATCAATGTCATGTCCAAGGTAACTTATGATAACCTACTAGGTGGACCTTTATCCCCTACCTTTATTCGCTTGCAGATGGTGGACCAGGCAATCTGATTCCCTGATGGACTAGCAAGAGACATCCTGTTGAAAATGAAGGAAGACTATGTCCCCATGGACTTCATCATTTTGGACATGGGCACCAATGAGGAAGTTCCCCTCATCCTCGGAAGGCCATTCCTCCACACCACGAATGTGGATCAGGCCAAATCCACTTCCAATTCCCAAGTTGGAAGGTAAAGTGTCCATTGAATGGTTATAATGCTAACAACTAGGCCAAGGTGACCCTACCCAAAAGGAGGCCTCGATCAGCACCACGCCAAAGGAAATCAACCCCCGAAGGTCAAGAAGACCAAACATGTCAAGAAGGACAAACCCGACAAATCAAAATCACAACTAGAACCCAAATAGGTTTAGCAGGAGGAGGAGGTGCACACATCTCGGTCTCCATCTCTAGGATCAAACAATGCACCCGAAGCATGAACATGATAGAGAAGTCCTACCCCAAGGACTCAAAATAAGGAGCCCTCACCGATAGGTAAATCGGTAGTTATCCCATATTTGATTTCTTAATTTGCATTTTGCATTTTCAATTGCATTTTCATTTTGATTTTTTCATGTTTGAATTTTGACAAACCTTTTTCCTTTTTTGCATTTTTGGTTTTGAGACAAAACTTTTCACAAAAAATTGAACTAATTTGGAGGGAAGAGGAGGGTCGACCGACCCCCTAGGATTCCTTCTGCCATCTTTGAGCAAATGGGGAGCAAGAGGTAACCCTAGAAGTGACAAAAGAAAAAAGAAAGGGGTCTAGGGCAGGTCGTCTAACGACCTTATGATCACTCGGGTCATTTCATCCTCCACTCCCCTACTCGTGCTTGGAATTCCATGCTTTGAACATTTTGGAAACCAGGAAAATGGAGGTAGGAGAGGGTTGGTCGAATACTCCATGACCCCTTTGGTCAGATCTCCTTTCTCCTTTGTTTCATGTCAGGAATCTAGAGCACGTTGGCACTAAGTGACATGGTAGAATGGGGCGGAGGGAGGTTGGGTGACCTACCCATGATGCCTCCAAGCCCCCACCTTCCTTAGCTATAAAAACCCATGCATGGGGAGCTCAATCTCCAGCTCAAATTGTAGCTCAAGCCCTTGGAATTTCCAAGCTCCCCATCTCTCCCTCTATTCTCTCAAGTTTTGTGAAGGTTTTTCTCAAGCTCATTTAATAGTTTAGCCACTTAAACACCAACCCAAAAAGATTTGTTGTTTTCTCTTGAATTTTTGTTGCATTCCCAGCTTGTCTTGCTCTTAAGTCACTCTATGAGTGAAAGCATCTAGGCCCCAAGGTTTGGTTTCGGTAATTAATGACAACACTTTATTACCATGACTAACGTGTGTTCTGCAGAAACTTGGTAAGTTAGGTCATGGAGGTGATAACTGCTTTGAGCACTGTGGTATTCGTGTCCCTTGATGGAAATCGTTTTGGTTTTCAAAAGAGTGACGTCAAGATTAAGGACGGTTAGTTCCGGATGATGAAGTGTTGAGACACATTCGGAATAGTCGTTAGGATCTTCGTTTTTCTCTTTTGGCCGTACTATAAAGAGGGGCATGAATGGGTAGCTTGACCTAGGCGAGTCCTACGTTTAGGTGTGGTGCACACTTGTTAAACTTGGCGCTAGGCAACCCTAGAATAACTCAAAGTTCAGTTAGAAGCAACTTGGTTGAAGTTGCGACGCGTTTCGACGAGTTTCGGGCTGTTTTCCAGGCACCGGACGCGGTCTTCGGGAGCACCGGACGCGTCCGGTCTGTACTTAACCGCGCTAGGGTTTGGACCCTGACCACCGGACGCGGTCCTCGCTAGGACCGGACGCAGTGGTCAGTGGCTGACACGTGTCACTCTTGGAGAACACCCGTCGGACGCGATACTGGACTTGATCGGCGAGTCCGGTGCGAGTCCAGTAAGGTCCTGAGAGGACCGGACGCGTCCGGTCTTCAGGCATCGGACGCGGCCTCGCGTCCGGTGCAAGTACAGTAAGCACCCTTGCACGTCGGACGCGTCCGGTCACCCCTGACCGGTGCGTCCGGTGGTTCGATTTCAAAATCGCGTTTTGACCGTTACGGGGGCCGGCGCGTCCGGTGTGTTGCACCGGCGCGTCCGGTGACCCCGTGTCAGAAAGTAACGGTTCGTTTTCTTTGAGGGGTGTATAAATACAACTCCTCCACCTCTTTTAGAGGTCTCTTGCTCATTCAAACATCTGAGAAAACCCTTTAGAGTGCAAGGGAGTGCAAGAGCTCTAGTGAGGATAGAAATTTGAGAATCAAAGTTTGAGATTCCTCACTAGTGATTCGAGAGTAGCAAGTGTGCATCCACCTCCTCATTTGGGCTCGTCGTGGTCAAGTGAGAGTTCTAGCTTGTTACTCTTGGTGATCGCCATCACCTAGACGGCTTGGTGGTGATTGGGAGTTTGGTGATCATCCGGCGGAGCTTGTGGATGACCCAACTCAAGTTGTGAGCGGTTTTGGGTGATTCGCCGCGACGGAGTGTCGAAGAATCAACCCGTAGAGAGCACTTGATCCTTGCGCGGATCAAGGGGGAGCGACACCCTTGCGCGGGTGCTCCAACGAGGACTAGTGGGGAGTGGCGACTCTCCGATACCTCGGAAAAACATCGCCGTGTTTCTTGCCCCTTTACATTCAAGCAATTACTTTCTCGTATTTACTTTCATTGCTTGTTTTACATTCCTAGAATTGCCATGCTAGACTAGGATTGGAAACTAGGGTGCAAAACTTTTTAACGGTAGACTCTCTAGGAACACAAGTAGGCACTAGGGGTGAATTCCGGCTTGTAGGATTTAATTCTTGCAATTAATTTTTAGAAAAGCCCAATTCACCCCCCCTCTTGGGCATCTTGATCCTTTCAATTGGTATCAGAGCCGTGTTGCTCCTATTTTAGGCTTCACCGCCTAGAGCAAGATGTCTAACGGGGAAGGACCACCTCCCACCTTTGAGGGGGATGATTTTCCATATTGGAAAATCCGAATGGAGGCGTACCTCGAAGCCATAGATGTCGGGTGTCTTAGAGCCGCAACCGAAGGGCTTCCCGCTATCAAGGATCCCGCAAACCCCACGGGTAACGAGGAGAAGTACGACCGGTGGAATGCAAAGGCCAAAAATGCACTCTACCGGGGCTTAGGCAAAGATATCTTCAATCGTGTGCGTAATGCAAAGAACGCTCATGATTTGTGGCAAAATCTTTGTGCTCTCCATGAGGGAACTAAGAGTGAGCGTGAGGAACGCTATCATATTGCTTTAAAGAAAATTAATTCTTTTGAGATGCTTCCCAAAGAAAGTGCTAATGAAATGTACACTCGCTTGAATGTTCTTGTAGAGGACCTCAATGCTCTTGGGCTCACTCAAACGAGTCAATCGGATGTTGCAAGGAGGATCTTGAGTGTGCTTCCCGTTGAGAAGTATGGTCACATTGTCACCGTGCTTCATCAAAGTGATCTCTCCACCGCAACACCGACTCAAGTATTGGGGAAGATCAATGCTCATGAGATGTACATGCACATCACTTCGGAAGAGGGCTCATCATCTTCCAAGAAGAAAGACTTGGCCTTCAAAGCTAGCCATGACAAGAAAAAGAAGAAGGGCCAAGCCATGATCGTGCAAGAAAGCTCAAGTGAAAGTGATATCGATGATGAATCACTTGCACTCATGGTGAAGAAGACCACCAAGATGCTAAAGAAGCTTAACAAGAGTGGCATCAAGTTCGATGGCAAGAAAAAGAAATTCTTCACAAGTAGCAAGAGAAAGCCCATCTCGGAGATGGATTGCTACAATTGTGGTGAACTTGGCCACCTAGCTCATCAATGCCCTAGACCACCAAAAGACAAGTTCAAGAACAAGAACAAGGGCAAGAAAAATGATTCAAGTGATGAAGAAGATGAGAAGAAGAAGAACAAGCCATACAAGAAGAAGGATGGCAAGAAGAAGGAGTTCTACAAGAAGAAGAAGGGTGGAAAGGCTTATATTGTTGGTGATTGGCTCACCGACATTGAATCATCTTGTGGTTCCTCCGAAGATGAGAGCGACGATGAGAAAGAGAAGGTCGCCGCATTTGTGATGGGGCCATCATCTTCACCGACATCTTCACCACCACCTTCACCGCCTTCTTCACCATCATCGTCCACTAATCACCTATGCCTTATGGCCAAGGGTGAACGAAAGGTACAAAACCATGATAGTGATGATGATGATGATAGTGATAGTGATGATGAATTTGATGCACCTTCTTATGATGAAACTTGTAAAATTGCTAAACAAATACACTAAAATCATAAGAAGGACGAGAAGTGAAAATGATGATCTTCAAATGAAAATGAATCACTCTCATCCAAGCTTGAAAATGCTCAAAAGACTAGTGGTGAGCTTAGAGATCAAAATGAAATTATGTCTTCTACTCTCAAGGAGCTCAAAACCTCTAACAAAGAACTCAAAGATCAACATGATAAACTTGAGAAGAAGCATGATGAGCTCATCACTAGACATAGCTCTCTAAAAGACAAATACACCACATTAAAAATTGACTAT
>CM039592.1:16783032-16928456 GCA_022457205.1 Saccharum spontaneum | reverse complement strand
TGCTTGTTTAGCTTTGGCGGACACATGCCTGCGGGCCTTCTTCGACTCCACGTCCTGAGTTTGCGATTCTTGCGTGGGGTGGTAGTACTTCTCTTCTCCACTAGTGAAGACCGCCATGGGAGTATGAGTGCCGAAATGAATCAGGCACCGAGCAGGAGAGAACTTCATTGCTTCCTCGATGGTGATGGCAGGGAAGGACCCACCTGCGAGGGGGGAATCCTTCAATTAATACACCATGTGATTCAACTTGTATGATGAACGTACATTTTCTAAAGCTCCACGTGTATATATCAAACTTATACACGGGTGTGCTTCTCTATTTTTTTAAAAGCTCTGGCTACTTTGATCAGCAAACCGTGCTCAATTTCTTTTTCTTTGGAACCCAGCGTAGGGAGAGTGAATCAGGCCTAGGGAGAGTGAATCAGGCACACAAATTGGCACCGATCGGCCCATTCGTGTGTGTATATGTATATACGAGTCTACAACGCATAAGCATGCTGCACACAAGAATAATTAGGGTAGTGTACATTCAACACAATAGCTGCACGAGGACTGATCATCATTACTCAAAATAAGCACATATGTATACATGATATATGAGCCAATACAAGAAACGATTGACAAATGGAGCACTTGGAGCTATAGTCATTTATTCCCATTGTTCATTGGCAGCTCGCTCTTCATCACATAGTAATTGCATTATTTGGAGATTTAGTTATTCATTTCGCGTGACAATTTGCTTCACAATCACTTTTTTGCTCATAGCAATAACCTTCACCCCCGAGGCAGCACCAGCACCTATTATGATTCATTGATTTGCAGAGTACGCCACCATGGTTGCACGTCCATTTTGGTATATTAATTTTCTGGGTACTCATTTCATCCATCACCTGTTCCACCTATTTTTCAAGCATGTAATGTGAATCGATCTGTTAAATTACATACACAAGCACAGAAACATCTCTGTAATAAGCATAAAATCAAGGTGATGGAAGTCGATAGTTATAGTGGAGCCCTCATATCGTTGATCTTAATTACAACAGAGAAACATAGGTCTTCAGCAATTTGTATTTTGTTTGAATGGTGCAGGAAAAATATCAGCTACTCTATAGTAATTAGTTTTGAGAAGATAATGGAGGAAAAATACATTTTGTTTTATTCACTTACATGCCACATGAATGGAAAAGCACCCGAGGACCAGCAGTGAAAGCAGTACTAGTGCGCTATTCTGCATTTTGTGTCCACCATGTTGTAAGGAACAAAACACTTTGTTGTATGTTCTTGGGAGATGTCTAAGAAAGGTTCGATGGTCTGCTTTTTATAGGACTTGAGAGGGAGGCAGGAACGTCAAGGAATAAGGAGGTGAATGCCAGAGTTGATGGAACTACACGTTAAAGCCATGCATTAGGGTGACGGTTCATGCAATTGAATAATGAAAGTGATGACATGAATAATGGGTTCTGTTATGCGTTGGTGGAGATTTATGGTGCACTTACACAGCTCTTAAGAGAGGCCATACTGTAGATGGCGGCACAAGAAAAGCATGCTTGCATCTGCGTGGTCATGATATTGTTGAGCAGGACGCTGACACATTATAGCCCTGCACGCATGCAAGGAGAAAGAGACTTGCACCAGCAGGATTAGGAAGGAGAAGAGAGATGGGTTTCCTTGCTATGGAAATAGATACGTGGTAGCCTAGTTGTTTGCTGACGTGCACGTGCAAAGGAAATATGCCCAAGGAAAAGAATAGAGACAGAGGAAAGGGATCGATTAGGCTGAACTTGATGATCACATTAGATGGAATAAAAGATTAGGCTAGAAAGAGATTTGACTCAAAATGAATTTTAAAGTTTTCAAATAAAGAACAAAACCTACTCAAGGCCTCATCTAATTTTGTAACTTATTTTCACACAATTAAAATCAAATGCAAAGGCATGAATGCAACAAGTAAATTATATTAAATTCTAAAATTTGATAAAACCACTTTTGCACTACTTTATATTATAAATAGCACAACTAAGTCTTGGAAAATATTAGAAAATTCATAAACCATTGATTTTAATTAATGTTTTCTATTCACAACCCAAAATAGAAAGTTAGCGGCGATGATGTGGCACAGGCCCGAACCCAAATCGGCTAACGTGGCGGCGCTGCTGCGCCACTGATCTTGGCATGGCAGTGTCGTGCCATCTCCCACGGCGCGGCAGGGCCCAATACAGTGCACGAGATGGCTACCTCTTCCCTCTCTCTATCTCTCCAATCCAATCCGTTTCATTCATACGCCCGACGCCGTCGCCCCTCCCTTTGATCCTCCACCGCCGCCCCCTCCTGCCTCTCCCTAGGGCTGCCGCCGCCCGAGTTCGTCCCTGCTCGCCTCCGTCCTCCCTTCCCCGAAGCTTCTCCTTGGCCTCGGTCACGATAATGATGCTCTTATTTGTTGTTTGAATGGTGGATTCAAAGATTATGAATGGTAGCTAGGGTTGGAGGAAAATTGTATTTGGTAACTATGGGCTATGGTTTGCAGGAAAATAATAGTTCGCGTTTGGCAATGTTAAGGTTAATTAGTTAGTTAGAAGTATGTTTACCATGTTTAGTGTAAGGTTTACTTTTGTTCCTAAGTGTTGGTTATAATATTTTAGTTGTAGTGCAAATGGTTATCCTGTACATTACCAAGTGATGTTTTGATTGACGTTCAACTACAACCGTTTTGTTAGATGCAAGAGACGTATTGGGAGGAGTATTGGTGAAAACAGGGTCGTCCTAGAGGATTGTCGGGTATCAGTATTAACCATACCCAATGGTGGAGCGCTGACGGCGTGTTAGCCATTGATCACCCTAGAATCAGAGTCCCCATCCCGTCTCGCCCGAGCCTCGCGAAGATGTCCCGGGCGAAACAACGCCTCGGGGGCAGTCTCCGCCTCGCCCTAGCCCCGTGACAACATCGATGACGCTCGGTCCCATGCGGTGACCCTCATCCGTCCGCCCCTTTATCTGCATCCCGGTCTCGGGCACGAAGCCACGAGCGGATAGGGGCCCACCACGCCGACCACTCCATCAATAGGACATACGGAGGCGTGGGGGACGCGTGGGTGACCGGGAGTGACCCCGGTCTTTCCCAACATCGTCGGTAGCCGTACTGCCACAGTGGCAGGCTTACCGGCAACTGTGGCACCTACCCCTCTCTACACAAATCCGGTGCATGAAACGGTGGTACAACTCTACAAGACTAGACGTGGCTCCGGTACGCTGTGCCAGTGGATGGAGTGGCCTGGACTCGATGGCCTTAACGTCAACACCACCATAAGGACGGCGACCGACGATGGACGGGTAGGAAACTAAGTCTCCTGTGACCCTTCTTTTCGTTTTTCTCTTTCTTCTTTACTTCCTATCGCTTGTAACCCGAGCCCTCCCCTTGGACGCTATAAAAGGGGAGGCCGGGACCCCATCTAGTGCAGCGGACCAGGAGGCAGACCAAGTCTCCAAGCCCTCAGGCACTCCCATTCTTGCTTCCCCACACTCTGCTGAGACAGACAGGGGCAGGGCATCCCAAGATTCCCCTCACCGGCGATTAGTCAGCGCCGGTACGTCGCACTCAGCTGAGGAGCAGCGCGCGCTCCAATCAGACGCTACTGCTGACCGCACGAAAGCCGAAAGGGGCGCCGGCGCGGGCACGGGCACGGGCACGGGCAGAGGCACCGGACGAACGCGGCGCTGCGCCATTGGGATTGACAAAGCAGCACCGCATATGCAGCATGCCGCGCAATGTGGGGAATGGGATCGGAGGAGCTAGCAGTATAGGTATAGCTTGGCGAATTGGCCCGTTGGCCGCCGGGACCGCCGTGAGGACGAGGAATAGCGAGAACCATAGGTGGGATCGAGCTCGCCGAGTCTGCAGGGCATCAGCCATCAGATTCAGGATTTGCCGCCTGCGACAGCCGCGGGCGCTGGCCGATCCATTTCCTGTTGTCTGCCGCTGCTGTTGGCACGCACCACACCCGGACCCGGGTCGCTTTCGTCCCGACAGCGGCGACACGGACACGCAGCACGGTGCGACACACTAGCACGCGTCCGCAGCGGTTTCGCATGTTTGGGCTGGGTCCGCCACTATCGCTCACGACAAGGCCACCCGTTCCTTGGTCCGCCCCTAGGCGGCCGTTCCTCGCGCCTCCCCGAACGTCGTAGCCATCGCGCGCTCGAGCCGTTGTCACCGTACGTTACGTGGGGCCAGCAACGGGCGTAGCATGGAGCGCACCCGTGTCTCGTTTGCCCTCAGCTGCTTGCTTGACCTGAATTAATTTTGAAAATTTTGGGGATGGGTATCAAATCGAACCGGCCCAAGATGGGGGCCCAACGCAAATCTCAAATGTACTTACCGATGGTTGGGTTATGGGAAAACTCCAATTTACCTCCTTCAACAGTTTTTAAAAAACTTTCTTAATAGGTTCTCATCTGGATTTTGTGACTGAAAGTACTGTTCGCTGGTTTATGTGAGAGAAAAATACTGCTGGATGGCTGCTGATTCCGCTGAATCAGCGAAACGAACAGGGTTTTTCTCTCTGAACTACAAAAACTATTTTAATTTACCTCTCTCGACTTTTAAGACCATTATTTTTTCACCTTGAATGATTTTTGATGATAGTTTTGCTAATGTGGCTCTACGTCAAAGGAGGGTAAACCGGACTTAGCTAAAGTTCAGGGAGATAAATTAGATTAGAAATATTTTTAAAAACTAATAAAAACCAAATAATTAGTTTTCAAAAATTATCTAATTACTTTTTCATGTGTCTTGACGACGCACCACGGGTGCTCCGTAGGCAGACTATTATGTAGAATAATTATAAACACAAAATAAGTCCATCAAGTTTCAAATAATTTGAAGCTAGGCACCTAAGATAGAGCATGATTTTAGATGAATTTTTGAAGTTTATTTTAAAATTTTGTTTATAAAGTATTTCTAGTCTATTTACCTTCTAAACTTTCACATTTGCATATGGCACCAGATCAGCCGAAAACCATCTCAGGTGTAAAAAAATGGTTTCAAAAGTTGAGGTCAAAAATGGTTTTTCTAAGTTGAAGTTCAGGGAAGAAATGGACGATCGCGATAGTTGACGGGGGCAATTTGGATGACGGCCGGATCTGTCTATTTGAAACTTGGGTGATTTGACCCATTTGGTCACTCAAGCAAATTGGGAAGCCGAATCACACAAATAAGACAAAAGCCAAATTCGTGTGAAACAAAGCAACTGATCACACGAATAATCATAGAGCAGAAAACACACACATAACCACCATAACACAATGAAGACTACAAAGCATAGAGACAAGAAATTTTAAAATATAATCCAAATATATAAAATAGAGAATTTACGCAAAAAAATAACAAATTTTAAAAACGAAAATTCAGACAATTTCTATGAAAGACAAAAACAAAAAAAACTAGGCAAACTGCTCAAACAAGATTTCTATGAAAGGCAACATCACAAAAATTCTAGGAGAACTGCCGCAAACAAACCAAAAAATACAAAATTTGAAAAACAAAAATTTTCTATGAATTGCAGAACACAAATTCTCTAAATATGTGCCAATACAAACATACCAAATAGCAGAATTTCAAAAGACAAAAACACAAATCTTCTCCAAAACAATGTATCTAAGAGAACCTGAGTGAAATGCCTCAAAAAAGACAGAACTAGCAACTTATAGCACTGAATATACTTACATACAGAATACATGTCAATTACACATGATGAACAACTGTAAGTGAAATAAAACTACACTATAGCTAGGAAGGATAACAATACAAGTTCAACCATACTCAGAGCAGCCACAACACGTCCACAGTCACACGCACATATGCAACAGTTTGTCATTCAAAACCTACTACACAGCTTCGTGGTAGCAGGAACTGAGCAATTCAACAGAAGAGCATACAGACGAACTAGCTCATCAATTGAAACTTGCAAGGTGCAAAAACACAGCCTATCGACTTGAGCAAAACACAAATCCAGGTCAGAATTTATTAGACACACCAACTATTAAAATTACAGGAAAGCTGCTAAAATTAACTAGGGCATCTAACTAAGTTAACTAAAACAACTAGCCAGATGATCAAGTAAAACACAAAAAAAATCTACCAGATAAGTTAATACCACACTGAATAAATTTACAGTGAAGAAATCATTATAAAAATAATTAAAAGAGAATTTAATCACACAAACTGACAACCAAATCAAACTGTAGCACCACCTCCAACTCAGATTATAGGACTAGTATTATGAGTAAAAAAGGAAAAATTACAGTACTACATAAAGTGAATTACACCAATCCTGATGGTGTAAAACAACCACAACAATGTGTCAGAAGTGCATGGAGAGGAGTCTCATCAAACGGCAGCAAAGATCCAAGACCATACTTCCGAATCAGATCTTTATGTTCATTTGAAAGAGACTTTATCACACTCGAAAAAGTTGACACAGAGAATCTTGAAAAACCAACTTTTGGTCTACCATCAGACTTCATCTGCACATATAATTGTTGAAACAAAAATTAAAAGAAAAAAAGGACAAAGGAAATACAAAAACAAAATATAAAAAAACTTAAAATAACTGCATACATTATGAGTCAAAGAACTTATGAACTTCTTCAACTCCTTAAGCCTGCAACACTGGTCAAAAAAGAAAAAGTAAATACATAAGGACAAATTTTAAAAAAAAAGCAAGACAAAAAATTGGAAAAAAATTAAAGATAATAACAAAAAGGCATACATCTTTCGTATACTTCTTGTACAATGCCTCATTAACAAAATGATGACCATCAGACAAAGAATCCAACAAAAAAATGAATTAGCACGAATACAAGGAACAAAGAGCATCTAATTCAAGTTACATCAAGAATGCATCACAATTACACCTAATGAACAACTATAAGTGACATTGAAGTCTACAGTAACTAATGGTTGGGGAGAAAATTGCATATCAGTTATATTTGATAGAACAAACTAAGCCCCTAACTAAGTTACCTAGAAGGAAGCCAATATTAAGAAATAGAACAATAACACAGATTCTTAAAAAACAAAAAAACAAATAAGAAACCATTACATAAAGAATGCATAGCAATTACGCCTAATGAACAACTATAAGTGACATTGAAGTATACAGTAACTAATGGCTGGGGAGAAAATGCATATCAGAACAAAATAAGCCACCTAACTAAGTTACATAGAAGCAGGGCATAGATTCTAGAAAATAACAAAAAACAAATAACATCTTCTTCAAGTTATATAAAAAAATAATACATACATCTGAATCAAAAAGTCTATCATTACTGCAATGAATAAATTCTTCAGCAGCAGAAGAGTTCCCAGACAAAAAAAAAAACTCATCTTCTTCATGACCATCAGAAGCGTCACTAGTTGCACCATCGAAGAACACATGCTTCCTTTTCTTAGCCATCTAGCAAATAATTTAATAACATAAACATTAATAAGAACACATAGTATTTCTTCACAGTTGAAAAATCAGAACAAAAATAGCAAGGAGAGGCATGACATGCAAATCCAACATCAAAACAAATAAATAGTAAGACAAAACAATTTTTAGCTACAATACTTGTACAAGCTAAGCTAGAGCATTGACCTTAGCATGTTATTAGTCTCCACTCAAACCAAAAATATAATCTAATCCGTAGTTGTCAATCAAACAATAAATAATTCAGTGCGGAAATTTTGCAAACTACAGGCCAATGACATCTAAGCTTGTCTAAGAACTGTTGCACAGTAGAGTAAAAAGACACTTAAAAACAAATGGACGAGCAACAAAAAAAACAGGCTCATCAGAAGAGGTGCAGATATATATTGTAGAAAAAGAAAATCTCATACTCTACCATAATGAATTATTCACCAAAATCAACCTCCATCCATTTCAATACATAAATAAAATGGAAATCTTCACAACTTACTTGATTACCCTGAACGACCAATCCAAATTCAACAAGCAGATGTTTTTGTTTCTGCAAATGGAGAATACAACAACTAAACCAAACCAGATCTAAAACAACTAAGCCGAACCAGATACATAATCCACAACTAATTTTGACCTAAACACCAAAAATGGATCAACCATGACGCTAATTTAGTTTGAGATAAATAAACAAGGACAAAAAAAACAAGACTTCAGCACCCTCAGGGAAGAAAAAACCATTAGCCACGAACAACTACCCACAAGCATCAGCTCAGATGGACCAAAGCAAAACTGAAAGAGCTCAAACATCATATTTATGTGCTGCACTAACAATGACAAATATAAGATGTGTGTGGCAGGCCTGAAGCATCTACTATTGTCACTTATAGTCCAATACTGCAAGAAAAAAAAGAACACAACGAAACCACACAGGGGAAAATCAACTCACATCAGGTTAAGGACAAAAGAACAACATAATTAATGAATTATGTAGGCTACACCTTGCAACGCTAGTGATGTCCAAACAAAATTGGACCATTAATTAGACCAACTAAGAATTTCTCAAAATTTGGCTGACCTACACCAAGACAATAGCCAAAGAGGCGTCCACTATTTCATAAAAAATGTTGAGTTCCTGACAAAAGGTCATTCAAATTTGGGAAGGAAGCAACAGAGAAAAAAGTTCTCGTTTGTACCACAGAGCTCCTACAAATTATCACTGCTCCTGAAAACCACCACAAATGTTGAGTTCCGGCTTGTTCGCTTGGGCTGAAAATAAGCGGCTGAAAGTACTGTTGGCTGATTTATGTGAGAGAAAAACACTGCTGGCTAGCTGAAAATAAGCGGCTAAAAGCTCGAGCGAACAGGGCATGACCAAGTCATGGTTTGATGTTTCAGAAATAGTAGAACACAGGTGTACAGCTGTCCTAGAGGGCAATACTAGAAGCTCAGAAACTGCTTAACTAACAAACAGTCATAAAAGCAAAAATAGAGCATCTGACAAAAAAAGAAGAAATCTCTATTATTTCAAACAAGTTTCTACACACACGGACGGACTCACAATCTAACATAGGCAAATAGCAATGGATGGGTGACAACAAAGCCAAGAAACTGAATCTGCTCACATATCGATGGAAGTGGAAATTCTAATAAAATGGAAAACTCAACTGATTGCACAATACCTCTTTGTATCCACATAGGAAATTTCAATCACAGTTCACAGGTTTCTCATAGGTAGAAAAATTCATAAACGACCACAGGCAACTCATCTAGGATTGCATCAAATCAGGCACTCAAAGAACACAAAAAAACAACCTAAGCAATGCTACCTGTCAGGAACATTTCATAGTTAAGTTTAAGAAACACAGAAGATGTACTACTATACAGAACAACAATAGTACAGGCAGCAACTCGTAGGTGTGCATGCTGCTGCAGCACATGGCCTGTTCGGCTATGGCATGCTAAACGAGAACTAGCAAAATATTGTCCAAATTCATATCAGACATCTAGTCAAAATCTAAGCTAAAGAATTTCAAAGCAATTGATCTAATGAATTCCAACAACAAAACAGATAACACAAGCACAAAATAATTACAATGAAAAACGTCTGGGGCCCACTTCTTAGCAATATTTTTTGGAATGGTGCGCATCTCTTCAGATTTGCGAATGGTCAACAGGTTGTTTTAGGGAACCTAGCAACTGGATTATCCACTGTTCGATCTGGTAAGTGACGAGCCAGATCTCATGCTCTTGTGCAGGTGTGTGGCCGGAGGGCCTCTGCAGTTCTGTGCCGACGTGATGGCTCCCACGATACTCTACAACATGACTCTACAAATCCAATACTGAAACGGGGATCTAGATGAAGACACTGTTAACCACCGAAAGCAGATCAGAGAGGGCAAAACACACAGCAACAACGAATCAGATTTGGCCCAGCAAAACACCCAGTAACCACCGAAAGCAGATCAAATCGGATTCGATAATGGAATTTACCTCCACCAAACGCGCCCAAAAGGAAATCTACGACGGCGAGCACCTACACCAAGAGCTCCGAAGAGGAATCAATGACGGCGACGACCTCCACCAAGGGGATCCGATGACTCCGGGCAACTCCACCTAGGGCAAAAAGAGGAAAAAAAAAACAACCAAAGCCTGGTACAATACGAAGAGAACTACGACGTCTAATTGGATAGCACATAACTCACAAAGGACGGCGACTCGCCGGCATAGAGCCCTCCGCCAAGGGCTCCGCCAGAGCCACCGCGGCCAAAACGGGGGGAGACGACGCCGAAACGAGGAATTGCGAAATGGAGAAAGCTGAAATGAACGGTTCGCGTTTCCCAAAAATCAGCTGGCGTGTGGACCCCACCGAAACAACTTGCATGGCAGCATGCGACGCGTGTGTGGGCAGGAGACAGCCGTGCGGACGACGGGCCAAAAGAAGAGCGGCGCAGATGAGACTGTCCGCACTGGCATACTCTAAACGATACTCTAAAGCTTTAGAGTATGAATATAGAGTAAAAACTGCTGCACTGGATACTCTAAAACGATACTCTATCCTTTCTCTTACTCTATATTTAGAGTAGCACAGTGTTTACTCTATAGTGTACAGTGGCGGGCTCTACTAGCTAAACCAAGGAAAAAAATGCTATAACTCACGAACCAAAAATCCAAATTAAATTTCGATTGCACCATTAAATTCGTCTCAATAAATCCTTCAAAACTAGATCACTCATGGATATATTTAGATAAAGTAACAAGTGGGTCCCACAGTAGATAGAGTGGATAGAGGATGATATAGAGGATGGATGGGTGCGGGAGAATTGAGTATAGAAGAGAGAATCTTGCTGACTAGAACATATAGAGGATGAATATAGAGGACCATGAGTGCAGATAGCCTGAAGCCAGGGCCAAATCGGACGGACAAAAAAATCGTGTGACGCCAAGGCCAGAATCACACGAGCAAAACATAGCTTTCCTGTTTTTTTTTTGGGTTCCCCTGCTGATCATAAAACGTCATCTGCAACGGTGTGTGTGTGATTGAATTGGCCCGTTGGAGAATAGTGTTCGCTCCAACTAAGTTCAGATCCTAAATTTGCTCCAAAAAAAGTTCAGATCCTAAATTTGCTATAAAAAAAAAGGTTCAGATCCTAAATTCCTAATTTTGTTCAGAGAAGCTCCAGGGGAAGTAGAGACTATACAATCATTGGTAGAAACCAGGTAGCTAGTCGAATGGTAATTCACTCACGCGTACGTCCGATGCACGTCGGACGGGGATTCCCCAATCCCACGCCTCGTCTTATTCGTCGTCTGCCGCTCGCTTCTGTCCACTCGTTTCTTGCTTATCCTATAGAAACCCATATAGCCCGAGGCCCGTCGGCATGGCCCGTGGCCCGGCCTTTTGGCCCGGCACGGCACGGCACGGCCCGGTGGCCAGCGGGCCCGTGCCGGCACGGCCCGATGCACCAGGCCGTGCCTGGGCCGCCACCCTGCCCCGGGCACGGCACGGTGGTGCAAGCCGGCACGGTGACGGCCCGGTGCCCACGAAAGCCCAGTAGCGGAGCAGCCCACGAAGGCCGGCATATATAAGCGCAGGAGCCCTGCCTCCCCTCCCAAATCCCTAACCGGCTAACCCTAATCCTCATTCGCCGCCGCGCCGCTGTTGGTAATTATTAATGCGAACAGAAAAGATCCGCAAGCACACGGATACCGTTGTATTTTTCACCCGGAGGGTTTTAAATATTGTATCCACAGGGAAACATGTGAGTCAACTACATGTTCTAGCTTAACCAGAAAAGGTGAATGAGTTGGAAATATAAATAAGGTGGGAACAACTAAAGTGAAAACAAGACTAAAACGTAGGACAGGATCAATCTAGTATGGGGTCGATAGTAGGAGTATAGAGAGGATAACTCGATCAGGGTTTCTACTTCTAACTTGGGCAGTCCACATCTTCTACTATTCAACTGGGGAATTACTATAGAAGACCGCAAACAGAGTACGAATCTACCACGTAATTATATATCCTGCTAGGCCTACAGACGGGAGGTGGACTACAGAGGACTCAACGAAGCTGTCACCTTCGCGATCTACCACCGATCCGGAATATAGGGTGGATCTACGAGTAACCCTAGTCTAAGCGCCACGCTTACACTACGAATTATACTCTAACCTAGTCGACTAGATTAAAGCGCTCAAAAGAGACTCGCAAACCAGAAGAATAATATAAACATGAATCTTACTTAAATCAGAAGTTGATTGCCAGAGCCTGAGCCATCTCAGGAGCAAGCCCACGTAGAGCCCGATCCCGTCGAAGTACAAGCCGTAGAAGAAGCACTGACAGGCCGGCACCTCCTCCGAACTCCTCTCCCGCTCGAGGCCCTTGACGTCACTAGAGGCTCCCGAGTCCCGCGTTGGCCTCATCCACCTAGCCTTTTTTCCGCGTCCCGCCCTAGGAACGGAAGGAGGCGAGACAGGGGGCCCCCACGCCGCCCATTCCCACCGACGGGACGTACGGGGACGTGGGGGACGTGGGGAGATAGGACGTGACCCCGGTCATTTCCTAAGTACCTGTGGCCATACTGCTGCGAAGGCAGGCCTACTGGTAGCCATACTACAGACGAGCACGACGCACACAACCACACATGACAGGATGCAGAGGAATGACCTTACGCATCAACATAGACGCGTGATTGGCTCGATCGACCAGCGCCAAGCCTCCAGAACACACACACACACAAGCCTCCAAGAGACTTGGGACAGATTCCCTCTCTTGAACTCTTGTAACCCCTACTACAAGCACCCTGGTGCAAGGCAACACTACTCGCTCTTACACTGGACATAGGGACATTCAACCCGAACCCGTATAATTCTCTATGTCCGCTTTGCACACCATCGAGGCCCTAGACGCGCAGAAACTCATTTAATCGTCGCTCTGTCTACCTCCCCCCCTCCCCGCTTCTGGACACCGACATTTGGCGTGCCAGGTAGGCGCTCTCTGCGCGTCGCATTTCATCTCCCAGGTCTCGATGGCTGCTCTCCACATCTGCTTTGCCTAGGCACCCACATCCGATTTGGTAGCCTAGATTTCTTCTGCACTGGAGTGGACTACGATTTAGTCCTTCTCCCCCCATCCGTCAACATCGATGCCATCTCGGTGGCCCTCTCTAGCCTTCACTTCTACACCGGTGAGGAGCAGGTCACGCAGCACGATAGGCCAAGAGGCTCCCGCAACAGGCCACAGCGGGCCAGAAAGTCATGCGGTCACAAGAAGGGCCACGGCCGGTCCTCGGCCACCGCCCACCTCGATCCGTCATCGAGAGAGACCCCCGCAGATCTACCAAGCCACCACATGCAGGCTATCACGGAGGTCCTCCAGACCACCGAGACGGCCGCAAACACAGGCCCCGGTGAAGACGACGAAGGATGGGCTGGCACCGACTTCTCTGGACTCGATGATCCGAAGGCTCTACGCGGACCACCTCCTCAGCGACATCACCTCCGACGACGACGGCTACGAGCTCACATGGCCATGATGTTGGAGGCAAAAGCCGCGCATGACGTCATCGCACTACAGTCGGTAGATTACTATATCTCCCCCGCTCCAGATCTACTGCCCTTTTTAAGAAGATGAACAAAAAGAAGATGAACAGTTTACGCTTGAATACAAACTATTAGCTCTTTTTACTCGCTGTAAATTATCCTTCGCTTTAAGCTATGGGTTAAAATGTCTGAGATAATCGCGTAGTGCGATTTCCTCCCTTCTTACGGTCCGACACGGCCTGGAGTTCGAAGGCTGGCCTGCTAAAGGTTCGACAACCGCTCTGGGCCACCCGAGTGAGGGATGGCGTGATAAGGTGCACACGAAGCGGCCAATACCCGGATGCGCTAAGCGTCTTGGGCCTTCCTGAGGCATGTTCGAGTCCAGGCCGGTTTACGGTTCGGGAGTTTTTTTCCGAAAAATGGCAGCAAGCCCTCGGCGATGCCGGAATCAACCGCCAGGAATTTTTGAAGCCGGTCACTAGCTTACCTCTGTCGGATCCCCATCGACCGGGAACCGGGGCTTCACTTGAACTAACCCGATCGCAGCTCAACGGGCACCACGACTCGACCCAACGAGGGAAGCCGTGGCGTTGTCCAACCCCTCCTCTTTGCTAAAAAGACGTGTGAGGGATATACCAACTGAGTCTTCTGGCCGGGTCCGCACGAAAGTAAGGATTTCTAGAGACACAGGGATAGGAATGTCAAAATTTAGGGACAAAATCCATGACACTGACCCCTCAGTGGGCAATGGAGTCTGCCTCGAGTGATGAAACGGGCACGGAGGGGAATCCCTCCGTGGTGCTAGCGTCTTCCGCTCATTTTGAGGCCGATAGCTAGCGGCGTAGGGCCTGCCACCAGCTTGTTCAGGAGATTCAGGAGCATGACCATAACGACCAGGGCCTTGGTATTTGGACCTGCCACCAGTTCGTGCGAATGGCCTCGAGTCTTGAAAGTTACGGACAGGAGAGACAGGCCTTCGACCACTAGCTGCATATGCAGTTGGTTGGCGGCTTTGGAGCTGCTTCTGGAACTCTTTCATTTGATCTTGCACGTTTGTGCGTGTCCAGAATTCATTCACAATAGCTTGCCTAACAAGCTTCTTCAATTCACTATGTTCAGTTACCTGATTCGGTAGCTGCCGAATCTGCACAGTGCAGCCTGCAGCACTGTAGCACTTTTGTTTTTATTTGCTAATAATTGTCCAAATATTGATTAATTAGGCTCAAAATGTTCGTCTCGCAAAGTGCAACAAAACTGTGCAATTAGTTTTTGATTTCATCTACATTTAATACTCCATACATATGCCGGTATTTTGATGTGATGGGGAATCTTCTTTTTGCATAGTGGAATTTGGGGGTGAATTTGGGTATCTAAACAAGGGCTAGGCCTATTGGCCAACACAGATAGCACGTAAGGCTCAATCACGACGGCGAGGAACTCAGGGACGCGTGACTTAGGCTTCGGCGTCGTGCTTCGGATAACCCGAGCACTTAACTCAGCCTGAAGTTTCTTGACGTTGCTTCGCTTCCGTCGATAGATGCGAAGAGCGTTCTTGCTGTTCCTGGAGCGCGCGGTGCACATCGACCAGGACAAGGAATAAGAAATATCATTAAGCGCCTCGAGGGCTTTGATCTCGAGAGATTGCAAGTTGCGTTCTTGAACAGTTGGGAGCAGCTCAGGCTCCTTCAGAAGCCTACGAGCTTCCGTGACGGCAGCCTGTCTTGCTTGTTTAGCTTTGCCGGACACATGCCCGCGGGCCTTCTTCGACTCCACGTCCTGAGTTTGCGATTCTTGCGTGGGGTGGTAGTACTTCTCATCTCCACTAGTGAAGACCGCCATGGGAGTATGAGTGCCGAAATGAACTTCATTGCTTCCTCGATGGTGATGGCAGGGAAGGACCCACCTGCGAGGGGGGAATCCTTCAATTAGTACACCATGTGATTCAACTTGTATGGATGAACGTACATTTTCTAAAGCTCCACGTGTATATATCAAACATATACACGGTGTGCTTCTCTATTTTTTTAAAAGTTCTGGCTACTTTGATCAGCAAGCCGTGCTCAATTTCTTTTCCTTTGGGAACCCAACGTAGGGAGAGTGAATCAGGCCTAGGGAGAGTGAATCAGGCACACAAAATTGGCACCGATCGGCCCATTCGTGTGTGTATATGTATATACGAGTCTACAACGCATAAGCATGCCGGACACATTTTTTTCTTTTATTAATCCCGTAACAAGCGTTACTCCTTTTCCTTCGTGCATCAGCCAGGAGGTGTGTCGATCTTCAGAGTAAGCATCGTCCAAACATATATGACAACAGTGATCGAGCGACCATTTTTTTTATGACGACCATTGAAGCGCAGCGAAGATGGGAGGAGAATTTGGTCCCACCGGGTGTGCCATTTTGTTTGGTCGAAAACTGAACGAAGACAAATACAAAATATAATGTAATGCAAAGGCGACACATGCACACATTCGAGAACCACATATTTCATTAATTCTTTCTTTAATATACAAAATATATGATCAACGAAAAAATGTCTTCTTTCGTCTTCAGCGTCATACTTAAGGAGAGGTCTGACTTGTAAGAAGATTGCGTAGTTCGCCGATTTCCGGGGCCTATTGGGCGCGGCCGGTTAATTACATCCGCAAGACGAGCTTGCGGAACACCTCCGATTAAGCTGTGCTTTCATGGTCGTCAAGTATTCGGTCGTCGTCAGCCATAGTAAAAATATGGGTGGCTTTACGTCGCCGAAGCTCGGTGGTGACATCGCCATCGCCATGTCGGAGTAAAACGGGGTATACTGTTGATGAAGGGGATGACTTTCGCCTCGTCGGTGCCCAATCATGTACGCCAACCTTCATTAACACGGACGTGTGTGAGTTGTCTTTGCCTCGTCGGTGCCCAGCAACGATGTGTCCGATCCCGTTAATTGGGACGTGTCGATGGAGTAGTGACCTCGCCTCATTAGCACTTGGCCAAAGTATCGTCTAGCCTCGTCGGCACTAGACATAGATGAATATATAGTAGAAAATCTGCCACAAATTAGCGGTACAAGCTTGGACAATGCTTTCTCATGTAATCAAATCGACAGCCTCCCGGCGTCGGTATTTTATAGTGAAACGAGGTGTCCTCACCTTGTGTGTCTCAACTCTTTGATCGTAGCAATGAACGGGGATTTCCTATCTCGCGTCTTGTCTTTGTTCTTTTCTCACAACATTTGTAATTTGACTTTGTCCTATCTTTCTGAGTATGGCTTTTGCCGTATAGTTGGCCTCATTGGGTTATCTATGTTTTATGCAAAGTGTTTCCTGATCTATGATTGTTGCTCAGCACTTGAACATTTGTACTTGCTTTTCAGGACTTCGGTTAGTTCATCTGCAACCATATTTTCTCATTGTCATGGTACACCACATGTGCAAAGTTAAATTATCATGATCACGATTTTGGCTTGACTATCGGTCATCTTATGAAATTTTTTGTTGTTCCCGTTGCAATGCACGGGCAATTACCTAACGACGGCTTAGAATTCTGTGCCATGTTCATCCTCCTCCTTAAGGGTCCAGTCATGTTCTCTAGTACATCGTCCCAACTCGTGTCCCTAGCAGCACGCAACAGGTTGAGGGCAGAATCGAGCAGCAAGCTAGGAACGCGAAGGAGAAGATGTGGCCGCTTTCATGCTCATGCACACCACACGCGTAGAGTCATGAGAGCATTATCGCAGATGACCCGTGGATCATTTGATCAAAGCCAGCATAGGGATCCAAAGACGACCAAACTTTTCCAGTGATATGGCCCAATGATAAACCAGAGCTTGAACTCTCATTGAAAAAATTACAAAATGAAAATTTTAGAAAATATAAACTTCATTTGTTTTATTTATGATTTTTAAGCACAATCCAAAATGAAAATTTTAGGGTGTGACACCATAGAACTTTCTTTTTTGTGTTATCGCATTGGCATTTTATCCCATTTTAAATGTTTAAGAATAATTAGGGTAGTGTACATTCAACACAATAGCTGCACGAGGACTGATCATCATTACTCAAAATAAGCACATATGGTATACATGATATATGAGCCAATACAAGAAACGATTGACAAATGGAGCACTTGGAGCCTATAGTCATTTATTCCCATTGTTCATTGGCAGCTCGCTCTTCATCACATAGTAATTGCATTATTTGGAGATTTAGTTATTCATTTCGCGTGACAATTTGCTTCACAATCACTTTTTTCCTCATAGCAATAACCTTCACCCCCGAGGCAGCACCAGCACCTATTATGATTCATTGATTTGCAGAGTACGCCACCATGGTAGCACGTCCATTTTGGTATATTAATTTTCTGGGTACTCATTTCATCCATCACCGTTCCACCTATTTTTCAAGCATGTAATGTGAATCGATCTGTTAAATTACATACACAAGCACAGAAACATCTCTGTAATAAGCATAAAATCAAGGTGATGGAAGTCGATAGTTATAGTGGGCCCTCGTATCGTTGATCTTAATTACAACAGAGAGAAACATAGAGGTCTTCAGCAATTTGTATTTTGTTTGAATGGTGCAGGAAAAATATCAGCTACTCTATAGTAATTAGTTTTGAGGAGATAATGGAGGAAAAAAACATTTTGATTTATTTCACTTACATGCCACATGAATGGAAAAGCACCCGAGGACCAGCAGTGAAAGCAGTACTAGTGCGCCATTCTGCATTTTGTGTCCCTCCATGTTGTAAGGAACAAAACACTTTGTTGTATGTTCTTGGGAGATGTCTAAGAAAGGTTCGATGGTCTGCCTTTTATAGGACTTGAGAGGGAGCAGGAACGTCAAGGAATAAGGAGGTGAATGGCCAGAGTTGATGGAACTACACGTTAAAGCCATGCATTAGGGTGACGGTTCATGCAATTGAATAATGGAAAGTGATGACATGAAATAATGGGTTCTGTTATGCGTTGGTGGAGATTTATGGTGCACTTACACAGCTCTTAAGAGAGGCCATACTGTGGATGGCGGCACAAGAACTGCATGCTTGCATCTGCGTGGTCATGGTATTGTTGAGCAGGACGCTGACACATTATAGCCCTGCACGCTTGCAAGGAGAAAGAGACATGCACCAGCAGGATTACGAAGGAGAAGAGAGATGGGTTTCCTTGCTATGGAAATAGATACGTGGTAGCCTAGTTGTTTGCTTGACGTGCACGTGCAAAGGAAATATGCCCAAGGAAAAGAAATAGAGACAGAGGAAAGGAATCGATTAGGCTGAACTTGATGATCACATTAGATGGAATAAAAGATTAGGCTAGAAAGAGATTTGACTCAAAATGAATTTTAAAGTTTTCAAATAAAGAACAAAACCTACTCAAGGCCTCATCTAATTTTGTAACTTATTTTTCACACAATTAAAATCAAATGCAAAGGCATGAATGCAACAAGTATATTATATTAAATTCTAAAATTTTGATAAAAACCACTTGTGCACTATTTTATATTATAAATAGCACAACTAAGTCTTGGAAAATATTAGAAAATTCATAAAACCATTGATTTTAATTAATGTTTTCTATTCACAACCCAAAATAGAAAGTTAGCGGCGATGATGTGGCACAGGCCCGAACCCAAATCGGCTAACGTGGCGGCGCTGCTGCGCCACTGATCTTGGCATGGCAGTGCCGTGCCATCTCCCACGGCGCGCCAGGGCCCAATACAGTGCCACGAGATGGCTTCCTCTTCCCTCTCTCTATCTCTCCATCCAATCCGTTTCATTCATACGCCCGACGCCGTCGCCCCCTCCCTTTGATCCTCCACCGCCGCCCCCTCCTACCTCTCCCTAGGGCTGCCGCCGCCCGATCGTCCCTGCTCGCCTCCGTCCCTCCCTTCCCCGAAGCTTCTCCTTGGCCTCGGTCACGATAATGATGCTCTTATTTGTTGTTTGAATGGTGGATTCAAAGATTATGAATGGTAGCTAGGGTTTGGAGGAAAATTGTATTTGGTAACTATGGGCTATGGTTTGCAGGAAAATATTAGTTCGCGTTTGGCAATGTTAAGGTTAATTAGTTAGTTAGAAGTATGTTTACCATGTTTAGTGTAAGGTTTACTTTTGTTCCTAAGTGTTGGTTATAATATTTTAGTTGTAGTGCAAATGGTTATCCTGTACATTACCAAGTGATGTTTTGATTGACGTTCAACTAGAACCGTTTTGTTAGATGCAAGACACGTATTGGGAGGAGTATTGGTGAAAACAGGGTCGTCCTAGAGAATTGTCGGGTATCCGTATTAACCATACCCGATGGTGGAGCGCTGACGGCGTGTTAGCCATTGATCGCCCTAGACTCAGAGTCCCCATCCCGTCTCGCCCAAGCCTCGCGAAGAGGTCCCGGGCGAAACAACGCCTCGGGGGCAGCCTCCGCCTCGCCCGAGCCCCGTGATGACATCGATGACGCTCGGTCCCTGCGTGACCCTCATCCGTTCCGCCCCTTTATCTGCATCCCGGTCTCGGGCACGAAGCCACGAGCGGGATAGGGGCCCACCACGCCGCCCACTCCCATCAATAGGACATACGGAGGTGTGGGGGACGCGTGGGAGACAGGGAGTGACCCCGGTCTTTTCCAACATCGTCGGTAGCCATACTGCCACAGTGGCAGGCTTACCGGCAACTGTGGCACCTAACCCCTCTCTACACAAATCCCGGTACATGAAACGGCGGTACAACTCTACAAGACTAGACGTGGCTCCGGTACGCTGTGCCAGTGGATGGAGTGGCCTGGACTCGATGGCCTTAACGTCAACACCACCATAAGGACGTCGACCGACGATGGACGGGTAGGAAACTAAGACTCCTGTGACCCTTCTTTTCGTTTTTCTCTTTCTTCTTTTCCTTCCTATCGCTTGTAACCCGAGCCCTCCCCTTGGACGCTATAAAAGGGGAGGCCGGGACCCCATCTGGTGCAGCGACCAGGAGGCAGACCAAGTCTCCAAGCCCTCAGGCACTCCCATTCTTGCTTCCCCATACTCCGCTGAGACCTAGGATCGGCTCCCTCTCTCACAAAGCTTGTAACCCCTACTATGAGCACCATGGTGTGAAGTACACGAGCTCTGGCTCACGCTAGACATAGGGACATTTTGCCTGAACCAGTATAAATCCTTGTGTCCACTTCGCACTAACCTTCCAAGCCTAAGACGCGTAGATATAAATTCACTAGTTGTTGTGTTCGATACACCGACAGTTGGCGCGCTAGGTAGAGGTCATCTGTGCATCACGATCGTCATCGCCAGACCTCGGATGGCCAACCCCGGCGATACCTGGAGTCCCGGCACGCACGTGCACATTGGGGGTTTGGGTTACATCGTCAGCACAATCGGGAATCTGATCTTGATCTCCGCCGCAACGACACCACCGTCTGTCGACCGCCTCGACACCGTCATCCAGACGGTGGATGGCCGGGACCATCGCTCCCCTGTAAGGACCAATCCTCGCTTTACTCTGGCCTTCTAGATCCGCTTTGGGAGCCTAGACTTCCTCTGCACAGGAGTGAACCACGACCTAGTTCTACTCCCCCCCTTCCGCGCCGGAGGATCGTACGTCACCCGCCGGCATCGACTCTATCATCGAGTCGTTGCTCGGCCTCTGCCTACATGCCTCCGAAGGCGTCCAACCCCGCGACGGCGGCTACCCGAAGATGGAGCGTGGGCTCGACGCCCTCCTGGGACCAAACCCGTCCCGGGACGCCCTCCATCACCTCAGCTTCGCCTTCGCGAACACCATGTCGCAGCTCACAAGGGGACCACCTCACTCCCTAGAGCTGTTCTCCTCACCCGAAGGCAACAATCATCTTCTGCGACAATGTCTTTGCCTGCTACATGAGCTCCAATGCAGTGCATCACAAACGCACTAAACACATTGAGCTCGATGTGCATTTCGTCCGAGAGAAAGTCGCGGTTGGACAATGCAAAGTTCTTCATGTACCCACAACGCAGCAGTTCGCCGATGTAATGACCAAATACGGCAACCGTCAAGGAGTTTCAAAACAGTCTTTGCGTCGCCGGCAACGACGCTCACACTGCCTGGGGTGGTGGTGGGGGGGTGGTGTTTAGCGACATGTATTCTTCAGTATTCTTCAGTTAGCACGTCCTGTGGCTCTCCTTGAGTCTAGCTAGCTCATGTCAGTTATCTGACTGTGATGTATATGTATATAGAGGCGTAAGCCCTGATCAATAGAATCTGAGTTGTCCTCATTCTCTTTTCCATCTCTTACAAATCCGATCCTACGATGATCTCCCAAAATATAGATAGACAGAGTACCTAGGACGGACTTGAGCCTGCTTGCTATATGTGCAAGGGTGGGCGGGTGCCGGAAGAGAGCGATGACGCTGGAGGCGTGTGGAGCCCCGGGGGCATCCGCCTGGCGCAATGGCGCATGCTAGCCAGCAACGACTGTCACGTCAACCACCGCGCGCCAGACAGGGGCAGGGCATCCCAAGATTCCCCTCACCGGCGATTAGTCAGCGCCGGTACGTCGCACTCAGCTGAGGAGCAGCGCGCGCTCCAATCAGACGCTACTGCTGACCGCACGAAAGCCGAAAGGGGCGCCGGCGCGGGCACGGGCACGGGCACGGGCAGAGGCACCGGACGAACGCGGCGCTGCGCCATTGGGATTGACAAAGCAGCACCGCATATGCGGCATGCCGCGCAATGTGGGGAATGGGATCGGAGGAGCTAGCAGTATAGGTATAGCTTGGCGAATTGGCCCGTTGGCCGCCGGGACCGCCGTGAGGACGAGGAATAGCGAGAACCATAGGTGGGATCGAGCTCGCCGAGTCTGCAGGGCATCAGCCATCAGATTCAGGATTTGCCGCCTGCGACAGCCGCGGGCGCTGGCCGATCCATTTCCTGTTGTCTGCCGCTGCTGTTGGCACGCACCACACCCGGACCCGGGTCGCTTTCGTTCCCGACAGCGGCGACACGGACACGCAGCACGGTGCGACACACTAGCACGCGTCGCAGCTGTTTCGCATGTTTGGGCTGGGTCCGCCACTATCGCTCACGACAAGGCCACCCGTTTCCTTGGTCCGCCCCTAGGCCGGCCGTTCCTCGCGCCTCCCCGAACGTCGTAGCCATCGCGCGCTCGAGCCGTTGTCACCGTACGTTACGTGGGCCAGCAACGGGCGTAGCATGGAGCGCACCCGTGTCTCGTTTGCCCTCAGCTGCTTGCTTGACCTGAATTAATTTTGAAAATTTTGGGGATGGGTATCAAATCGAACCGGCCCAAGATGGGGGCCCAACGCAAATCTCAAATGTACTTACCGATGGTTGGGTTATGGGAAAACTCCAATTTACCTCCTTCAACAGTTTTTAAAAAACTTTCTTTAATAGGTTCTCAATCTGGATTATTGTGACTGAAAGTACTGTTCGCTGGTTTATTGTGAGAGAAAAATACTGCTGGATGGCTGCTGATTCCGCTGAATCAGCGAAACGAACAGGGTTTTTCTCTCTGAACTACAAAAACTATTTTAATTTACCTCTCTCGACTTTTAAGACCATTATTTTTTCACCTTGAATGATTTTGATGATAGTTTTGCTAATGTGGCTCTACGTCAAAGGAGGGTAAACCGGACTTAGCTAAAGTTCAGGGAGATAAATTAGATTAGAAATATTTTTAAAAACTAATAAAAACCAAATAATTAGTTTTCAAAAATTATCTAATTACTTTTTCATGTGTCTTGACGACGCACCACGGGTGCTCCGTAGGCAGACTATTAATGTAGAATAATTATAAACACCAAAATAAGTCCATCAAGTTTCAAATAATTTGAAGCTAGGCACCATAAGATAGAGCATGATTTTAGATGAATTTTTTGAAAGTTTATTTTAAAATTTTTGTTTATAAAGTATTTCTAGTCTAATTTACCTTCTAAACTTTCAACATTTGCATATGGCACCAGATCAGCCGAAAACCATCTCAGGTGTAAAAAAATGGTTTCAAAAGTTGAGGTCAAAAATTGGTTTTTCTAAGTTGAAGTTCAGGGAAGAAATGGACGATCGCGATAGTTGACGGGGGCAATTTGGATGACGGCCGGATCTGTCTATTTGAAACTTGGGTGATTTGACCCATTTGGTCACTCAAGCAAATTGGGAAGCCGAATCACACAAATAAGACAAAAGCCAAATTCGTGTGAAACAAAGCAACTGATCACACGAATAATCATAGAGCAGAAAACACACACATAACCACCATAACACAATGAAGACTACAAAGCATAGAGACAAGAAATTTTAAAATATAATCCAAATATATAAAATAGAGAATTTACGCAAAAAAATAACAAAATTTTAAAAACGAAAATTCAGACAATTTCTATGAAAGACAAAAACAAAAAAAAAACTAGGCAAACTGGCTCAAACAAGATTTCTATGAAAGGCAACATCACAAAAAATCTAGGAGAACTGCCGCAAACAAACCAAAAAATACAAAATTTGAAAAACAAAAATTTTCTATGAATTGCAGAACACAAATTCTCTAAATATGTGCCAATACAAACATACCAAATAGCAGAATTTCAAAAGACAAAAACACAAATCTTCTCCAAAACAATGTATCTAAGAGAACCTGAGTGAAATGCCTCAAAAAAGACGGAACTAGCAACTTATAGCACTGAATATACTTACATACAGAATACATGTCAATTACACATGATGAACAACTGTAAGTGAAATAAAACTACACTATAGCTAGGAAGGATAACAATACAAGTTCAACCATACTCAGAGCAGCCACAACACGTCCACAGAGTCACACGCACATATGCAACAGTTTGTCATTCAAAACCTACTACACAGCTTCGTGGTAGCAGGAACTGAGCAATTCAACAGAAGAGCATACAGACGAACTAGCTCATCAATTGAAACTTGCAAGGTGCAAAAACACAGCCTATCGACTTGAGCAAAACACAAATCCAGGTCAGAATTTATTAGACACACCAACTATTAAAATTACAGGAAAGCTGCTAAAATTAACTAGGGCATCTAACTAAGTTAACTAAAACAACTAGCTAGTCGAATGGTAATTCACTCACGCGTACGTCCGATGCACGTCGGACGGGGATTCCCCAATCCCACGCCTCGTCTTATTCGTCGTCTGCCGCTCGCTTCTGTCCACTCGTTTCTTGCTTATCCTATAGAAACCCATATAGCCCGAGGCCCGTCGGCATGGCCCGTGGCCCGGCCTTTTGGCCCGGCACGGCACGGCACGGCCCGGTGGCCAGCGGGCCCGTGCCGGCACGGCCTGATGCACCAGGCCGTGCCTAGGCCGCCACCCTGGCCCGGGCACGGCACGGTGGTGCAAGCCGGCACGGTGACGGCCCGGTGCCCACGAAAGCCCAGTAGCGGAGCAGCCCACGAAGGCCGGCATATATAAGCGCAGGAGCCCTGCCTCCCCTCCCAAATCCCTAACCGGCTAACCCTAATCCTCATTCGCCGCCGCGCCGCTGTTGGTAATTATTAATGCGAACAGAAAAGATCCGCAAGCGCACGGATACCGTTGTATCTTTCACCCGGAGGGTTTTAAATGTTGTATCCATAGGGAAACACGTGAGTCAACTACATGTTCTAGCTTAACCAGAAAAGGTGAATGAGTTGGAAATATAAATAAGGTGGGAACAACTAAAGTGAAAACAAGACTAAAACGTAGGACAGGATCAATCTAGTATGGGGTCGATAGTAGGAGTATAGAGAGGATAACTCGATCAGGGTTTCTACTTCTAACTTGGGCAGTCCACATCTTCTACTATTCAACTGGGGAATTACTATAGAAGACCGCAAACAGAGTACGAATCTACCACGTAATTATATATCCTGCTAGGCCTACAGACGGGAGGTGGACTACAGAAGACTCAATGAAGCTGTCACCTTCGCGATCTACCACCGATCCGGAATATAGGGTGGATCTACGAGTAACCCTAGTCTAAGCGCCACGCTTACACTATGAATTATACTCTAACCTAGTTGACTATTAAAGCGCTCAAAAGAGACTCGCAAACTAGAAAAATAATATAAACACGAATCTTACTTGAATCTGAAGTTGATTGCCAAAGCCTGAGCCATCTCAGGAGCAAGCCCACGTAGAGCCCGATCCCGTCGAAGTACAAGCCGTAGAAGAAGCACCGACAGGCCGGCACCTCCTCCGAACTCCTCTCTCGCTCTCCATCTCTCTACTATCTAGAAGACTAGATCTATTCTAACTTGGGAGTTGAGAGGACATCCATTCGAGGGACACCTCTCTTCCCCAGACCCTAGTTTTTCTCTTGGAGGTGATGATGATGATGGATTGAATAAATTCTCCCTAGAGGGGGGTTTGAGGCCCCGTTTATATAGCCCAGAGCATGGAACCGTGGCCCTTGGATCAAACCGACCTTCACGTGGGGTTAGGATGCATCCTTGGAGGCGGTTGAAGTAGCTTGCAAAGGAAGGAGCCGAGGGGCGGCGGCCAGGGGCCGGTTGGCCTAGGGTTGAGGCTGGTCGGCCCCACCTGGCGGTGCCACGTGGTGGCCCTTCTCGTGGAGTCCTCTGGTGTCCTCTAGAAGCCTCTTGCGTATTCGTGACATGGAGATCAGGCCGATTGACGTGGGTTCCTTCTCGTGGAAGATATCAATTCCTGAATTATTCTGATAACCCCCTGCAAAATATAGATTCACCAAAACTCATGGAATTTCGTTAGTTGACACCCTAACCTATGTTGGTGATCATTTATTAGCCCTTTATATATTTATTTTAACCCTTTATTATGGTAGATAACCATCGTCAACAACTCTCCCAAGCTTATCTTTTGCTAGTCCCTTAGCAAATATTCATAATGGATCAGGAGTTGCTACAATGCTTTGTCATACCCAAAAATTTTCTATTTTGGGTTGTGCATGAAAAACACTAAATAAAATAAATAATTTCAATATTTGAATAAATTTATTAGATAAGTTAAGTTGTTGCTAATTTAAATATAGAAAATTGTTGTTGCTAATTTAAATATAGAAAATTGTAGTTTTAAATTTTTTTATATTAATTTGATAATGTGGTGTTTGTGTGATGCTTGTCTTTGGTGTTGGTGAGTGCTATTATTTTTCAAAATACCATAGGACGACGTTTGCTTGTCACTGGAAAACTTTTTGGCATTTTCTGGATTTAAAATTTCAATTTCCGTGAGCTTAATCTTTTTCCTTGATCTCTTTATCAATCTTTTCATGAGTCCAAACTCATGTGGTTGAGGTCCTTATATCCCCAAGAGTCTCTATGATTTTTCCTGTGATTTTTCTGAGCTCCGGGCTATTTTTCACGGCCAAAAAGGTAATTTTAGATTTTCTAGAATTATTTTATTCGCGGAATTAAAATAATCCCAAAATTAAGAAATTCTGAAAAGTTTCCAAATCCTAGACCTATATATATGCCGGCGTAGCCCTCGACGCGCTGGTTTCAGAAGTACAACCCTTATCGCGAGCCGCCGCTCGTAGCTCCCTCCACCCCTCGCCGAAGTTCGTCGTGTACAGCTTGCGTTCCAGCGAAATTCCGGCGATGGTTCGGCGAGCTTTTCCGGCCACGTTTCTCGTCCCAGGCAAACTCCGCCATCACCAGAAGGTTCATCTCGATCTCCTCTGCGTCGTCATTGTTTGTTTCCTGCCGTCGGGATCGATAGCTCGCTAATCCATGTCCTATAAATTTTGTTTATTTTCTCCACGTGTTTGTACGCTTAACACATGATGATACAATATAATATAAAATAACGATCTTTGAAGAAAGAAACCAATCGTTCCTTTATTCTCTTGCTTAAGTGGACGTTGGTTTTTCTTCTAGCTGACTAGTTCCTTTTCCTGGATGATAGATCACTATCTATGTTCGAAGTCGTGCACGTCAATGAATCCGGGTCAATCTCCATCACCATGTTTTTCATATGACCATCTCTTTTGTCTATAAATAGCAAGCAGCCTGCCGATTGTAGCTATTCCAAATCCTTGAGACTAAGCTAGCCGATCATATATTTACATACATATATATCCCATGCCGCCTGCCATGTTCATGCCTGCCTGCCCTATTCGCCGCCGATGTTGCCGTTCGCCGCCGCTGTTGCCGTTCGCCGCCGTTGTTGCCGCCCGCCGCCGCTGAGCTCGTCTCGCCGATTTCGTCGCTCCATAACCGATTTTGTTCGTCGACGAGCTCTGCGTCGAGGTTTCGAAGCCGCTTTTGCCCTAGCGTCGCGCGCACACTCGGGATCACGCCGACCTCAAGGCTCGACTGATGGGAAGCCCATCCTATTGAAGTTCATCCGCTGTCCATCTTGTCGAAATCCGATCGGCGCCACTGATCTGCAGGTTTTCTTTCCTCTCTGTTAATTGCACCATGCCCATTGATTTCTGTTGCTGCACCTGCTTTGCCACCGGTTAATTCAACTCCATGCCCTAGGCCATGCACGTTGTACGTTTCCCTTACGTCTATTTTATCCATGTGCAGTCGTAGATTGTATGTGTACGCCTGCCGACATGCCGCAGCTGTCCCGGCATTCCCTGGTCGCCATGGCCATGCTCCTCCTGCCCAAGCCAATGAGCATGCCGAGGAAATAACCTACAGAATACGTCAACGTTGCTCGCTGCTGCTTCCAGATTTCCGAGCCATCTATCATCAGCATGCAAGCAAATGACCATGTCCATGATCAATGGTCAGCCCAGCTTCCTTGCCCCATTATTATCTTGGTTGTAAATACTATTAACGTCATGCCTGCATTGTTTAGACGTAATCCACGGCGTAGCGTAGCAGCAGCGAATATCACGACACATGTTTCTGAATTTTATTTATAAATTAAATACTAGTTTGATAAACGTGCATGCTATCAGTGTTCTAAATTAAAAGCAATTTAGACTATATACCCACGGTTTTATAAATAAATATTAATTTAATTCATGTTAACATGTGTGTTTATGATTATAAATTTGTTTCGTTTATAGCGGCCAGATTAGTCCATTGCCACATTATTTAATTGACTAAATAAATACCTTGCTGATGTGATGCCTACAACATCCTTGCGTAGTAACCCAACATTTTATTTTGAATATATGAAATTTTCGGAGCAGAGGTTCTTTGGTCTAATTCTGAAGCTCTTCAAATATCGTCTTCAGTGTGCATAATGCTTTACTATAGAATAACAGAATAATAAATATAATTGTTTATCTTGGTTTTCTAATTTGAAAAACGTATTTCTATTCGGTTAAAACAAAACAAAATATGTTTTCTATGTTTCAGATATTTCGAAATTTGTTTCGTTTATAACTTGCTCATTTTAACTCCGATCGGACCCGTTCAAGTTGCGATAGCTTCGTATTCGCGAGCCCTACACGTTAGTACCACTGTACAGTAGGTTTGCAACATTTAAATTTCGAGCTTATATTTCATCTATTATTTTTTTATAGGAAATCTTAGAAAATGCATATCTTTCACGTTTTAAGTCCGATTTTTGTGATCTTTACGTCTGTGTGATCGTAGTAGCGTGTAGAAGAGTTTTACAAACTTTTTATACTGTTTTGCTATTGTTGGTGTACTGTTTTAATTATGTCTCTTTGTTTGCTTCGTGTATGATTGCTTGGATGATTGTGTGTTGATGCTTGGTGATCGAGTATAGACGGTGCGTAGTTTCTTGATGATCAGGAGTATTATTTTGAGTCAGACCAGCAGTATCATCAGGAAAGCTTTGATCAAGGCAAGTATAACATGGGACTATCCTTGTTACCTATTCACTGAAATTATCATACATATGCATGTGTCTTCCTTGACAACCATAGAGATTATAACTTAGCTATTGATATCTTGTTTCCTTGTCACCTATGGGTTGTGCATTTAGGTAGCTATTGCTAGTGCTTAATTATGAACAATGATCTTGTAATTTGACTAATGGATTATGCAATCAACCAATTAAGATGATTTTATTATTGCTGAAAGGGAGATAGAGCATGTGGGTTATTTTGATGCTCTAGTTACTCTCCATAAGGACTTACCTGTAAGTGATAACTGGGATTGACAGTACAGCTGTGAGGGCTATATGGCTCTGGCTCTAGTTGTTCAAGAGACATTTTCTAGCTTGTTAGTGGTTACCTTAAATGGCGTAAGAACGGCTTGCCACGTTGGGTGTAGGGCGAGCCCCTGTCCTTTGTGTGTATAGGCTACGGTTGTTGTGCCACTGGGAAGGGGGGTTCTACATCTGTCTGCCGAGTGAATCTAATGGCCCTAACTTTTTAGACGAACTTTTGAATGGCTTTATATGGTTCTCCGGTGTTTGGGTTTGATCTCCCCATACATTTGGAAATCATGACTCATAGTGAAAGTGTACACCTCTGTGCAGAGTTTAATAAACTGGTATACTAGCCGTGCTCACGGACACGAGCGGCCTTGGGGATTCTTACAGAATAGATGATCACCATTGTTATATCATGCTTAATTACTGTTGATTATTATTATGTTCATGTTAATGCTATTCATTATCCTTATTACAATTGATCATTGGTTCGTTAATGGGAATTGGTTCATCTTGATGCTACTCAATTGCTAATTATATGATGATTAAAAGCTAAACGCAGTCAAACAGTGTCTAGCCTTTTTGAGCCTCATGAACCCTGTGTTATACTTGTTGAGTTCGACATGGACTCACTCTTGCTATTTCCCCCACACTCCAGTGTGTAGTAAGATGCTACTCGGAAGAAGGACAAAGGTGTAGTGGAGTTTCCAGAAGACTAATAGAAGTGCTAGGCATATGTTACCCCCAGTCAGCCGTCCTTGAGATGAATGGAGCCTGAAGTTTAGTCACCGTTCCGCGATACTCTGATGTAAGTGTTAATATAGCTATGTATACGTTATATAATAACATTGTTTCTGATACTTTTTCATTCTGGCATATGTGTGGACTTTCTGGGCACACATATGATTAGCCTGGTTTTGTTCTTTAGAAAACCGAGTGTGACATGCTTTCACGCCTCAAAACTACACATGCGTTCAAACAAGAATTTTCCTCCGGATTAGGTCTAACCACTCTAACCTTCAGACTTACCCATATTACCTTTAACTATGGAGCTTATTAGCCTTCACTTGGGTCTTGAGCAGTCGAAAAGTAGAACAATCAAATCAAGCACTATGTCTCAAGCTCTTCATTCAACTATTATTCTAAAGTTTTACAAGATTTTTAAAATAAAACTCAGAGTATCTTTTTGTATGACTCAAATCTCTCAATATATATGGTATTTCTGGATCCTCTCCAAGGCAAAGTGATATTTACCTTCTCTCATCCTACATCTAATGCTTTATCTGGAGCTTATAGGTATGGAGACAGCGTGTACATACTTGCAAAGCATATTTTGTAAAGTCAAACAGTGGATCCAGAGAAACGAGGCATACGATCAAATCAAGAAGTGCATGTGTATGGTTCAAGGAGTGGTTTATTTATGATGAAGGTGAGAGTGAATCTAATTCTACTTTTGCTCCTTTAAAAGGGATTTTGATCTCTCTTTGAATAATTGAAGAACTTAGACTAAAGGGATATTTTGGGCTATAGTTTTTTTCGACAGGCGGGCATCTAAGTACCCATTGTTTTGGTAGGACACTGGTCCATGTTTTACTCTCTATATATTTCTCTTTCTTCTTTTTTATAAATATATAAGCCCAAAAATTCTTGTCTATAATGAAAGATTGAGAGATAATAATAAGCTGGAGCAACAATAACTAGGCTTATGAAATGTATGGATAGGTGACAAAAATCCTATAAGACATGTGAGTGGTGTTCTCTCCCAGTGTAGGAGAGAAATATATTTGGTGGATCTAAAGGCATGTTGTTGCGTACTTCCAGAGTAGAAGCAACATATTTGAGTGGAGTGTACGTGATCTTGATTTTAAAAGTATGATAAGCCTCTAAGGGTCAATAGAGCTCGACAATGCTCAATGCAAGTACAAGTAGTAAAAAGTATGAATGGAGTTTTCTATCCTATGTATGGCTGTGGTAGGAATTTTAAGCTTTGTCATACAAGTACTCATCATGGTATTTTAAGATTTCAAAAGATAAAATTCTTCAGAACTCTAGCATCAGTAGAAGCAAGATAAATAGTGGCTCAGACTTTCTCATATCATACTCCTCAACTACCTAGATTTAGATCCAGCATTTGCAACCCATAAGTTTCAGGCTCAGAGTTTATCTTTAGATCAAGATAGTTCTACCCAAAACTCGAGAGAATTCGTGTTTGAAAACTAGGCACTTGAAAGGAATTACGGTAGAGCAACTATTCATTATTTCCATAACAGAGATTATTCTGAGTGCTCTCTATTAACAACCTAATTCAAGCAAACTTGACACACTCTAACTAACACACATTATTACAAAATAGCACAATATAAAACAAATACTTGACTAGATAAAGTAGACATAATAAAAATCCATAAATATTAAAAAGTATGTCTCCTGACCATAATTATGTAAGTGTGAACCTTCATGTGCTTACTATTTTTTTTCTTTCTTTTTGAGTTTATTTATAAAAAGAAAACTTTAAGGGGTAAGGATACTTACCTGGAATACACGGGGGTGCCTTCCCCCAAGCTAAATGTTGACGTAGTCGTTCGATCTTGCAATGTAGCAGACTGGCAGTGGAGATATACGTCTTCTGTTAGAACATTGATCGATGTTGATGACTGATGAGACAGTGCTCCAACAATTGATAGAGCATCCACTTGCTTGTCAGCTCTTTTTGGTCCTTCAAATCCTACCGGCGAGGATTCATTGTTTTAAGTCCTCTGAACAGGACTTCTCACCATGTTCATTTCTTAGGTGAATCATCTGGTCTCAAAGGTGGAGACCTTGATAACTGCACCTCTTGATATGGTGTTACCCATGTTCTTCGTTCATCCAGCAGCCGTTTGAAATGAAGCATTAATTGTGGAAGTTGGCAGCATCTTACTTAGTGTGCATGTTCTTATAGATTCAGGACCTTCACTTTGTAGAATTTGGGAGAGTTGATAAACTCATCCATGTTTTGTTCAAAGTGTGTCCTGCTCATAAAGACAAGGTAGAGATCAAGTGCATGGGCTCTGTTGGTGAAAAAACACCAACAGAACAAAAAGTTTTGTTCGTTTTTCTCTAACCTTAGGCATGGTGAACAAGATAAAGTTGAAGTTATGGGTGATAAGATCAGAAGATGAGCATGAGTGTGAATATGCAATATTAGTTCATTTGGTTAAGACAGTGAGATCAAGAGAGTGAAGCTAAGAACAAAAATTAAAGAACTGAACATGTTAAGTTGATCAGGTTGGATCAAGCGAAGTTGTAACTTAAACATGTTTGGTTCTTCATTTATGTGCATATCAGGATCAAGAAAAGCTTTTTGAATAGTGATTATGTACCTCAAGATATTACTTTTGTCATTGAAGAGTGATGGTACTGAACCACCCTGTGGAAGCTTCTCTTGCCCTACTGGTTCTGCTCATGAATGGCTTGTCTTCACCATCTTTTTGTTCTCCTAATCTTGAAAGGTTAGTGACAAGAGTACCCGAAGGAATATTTTTACAATTATATCTCTATCTCGTTTCACAAGGGCAGCGTAGCAGAAAGGTGAATACTCTTGTTAGGATCGGAAAAGTGCTTGTTTTAGGACACTAAGCTTGTCCTTGGAAAACCTTCAAAATGTGTTTTGGTGAAGTGGGTTCCCCTCCAACACCAACCTTAAGAGCACAACGAGATCTGCAATATTTATGATAAACATATGCATCTACAACCACCCTTTTTAAATTTTTATAAACAGAAAGAGTGAGGGGGTTGAATATCTCGAATGTGGGGAGGTTGGAGAGACCAATTGAATTGGGAGATGTCTCATATGAATATGGATTTAATAAGGTGGTTATGGAATAGATTCCATGCTCATTGATGTCATCTTTGTCTCCAATCTGAATATTTAGAATTTCACTTGGATTGGTGACTCTTGAATTGGCCTCGTCTAGGGCTTCCTCCATAGATGGATAAGTATCATCCTCAAAGTCAAAGGGAGTTAAAAACTCACCATTTGAGTTTGAGCCAAGATTAGATTCTATTAAGGCTTCTTCATTGTCCATCCATTCTACACATTCCTACCAATGTCATAGCATCTCTTCATCATCCATGTGGTCATTATGAGTCCTATGGTTTGGTTGTCTTAATGGATTTCTAGAATCATCATGAGACTTAGGAGGGAGAGCATACGAGGGATCATCAGGGTCAAGGATGGATTGAAAAATGGGTTGAGGTAAGTGTTGACGGTCCTTAAGTACCAAATATAGTTATCAAATAAATAAAGAAAAGGATCCAAATGCATCCAACACCTAGACTTAGGGTTTTATCTGACAGAATTCCATGAGTTTTGGTGTTTGTCTGTTTCTGCAGGGGGTTATCAGAAAATACGGAGGAAAGGCCCACACGTCGGGTTTACATAGAGATAATAACGTGTTCACCAATTTTCTATCATCTAGAAGACTCCAAAAGCCACGAGAACGAACGGGAGGCCGAACGGGCCCGGAGGCAGGGCGCCCGCCCTGCTCCCTAGGGCGCCCGCCCTGGCCTGAGAGCCAATCAGGCTCCGTCTCGCGGATTATGCTCCACCGACCTAAGGGATCAAGGAAAACCGTGCGATTAATGTCGGTTTGATCCGACGGCCCACGTTCACTTGAGGGGGCTATATAAGCAGGACCCCTGGCCCCTGGAGGAGACACTCCCTCATTCTCAATTCCTCAAACCCTAATCTCAGGAGGAGAGTCTCTGATCAAGCCCTAGAGCCACCACATCAACTAGATCTCTAGTATAGCATAGCTACATAGGATTAGAACTAGAAGGAGTCAATCTTCGATTGGTTTCCGGATCTGTCAAGAGGATTCTTGGTAATTCCTTTACTGTTCTTCATTGTTCATCTTTGTTCTTCAATATTATGAATACAACTTTGTTCTATTTCAATATATTGATTATGACTATGCTCTACTTGTTTATGTTTGCGATTATATTGTTCTTAGTTTATCGTAGTTATACGCTTGGCTTAGTTAGATTGGAATTATATACATGTCTAGGATCGTATAGCGTTTATCCATCGGATCCATGGGTAAATGATAAATATTGTGTAGGCGTGGTGCTTAGACCATATTTATCTGCGATTGCACCTTATATGCCGGATCGTGGGGTGGTCCGCGATGGTGACAGCTTCGTTGGTTCTTATATAGTCCCCCTCCCGTGTGTAAGGCAGGCAGAGCAACATTATTACGGGGGAGTGATTGCTATGTTTCTCATCTTCTTTGATAATATCACTATGCATGGGCGTAGTCCTTTCTCGCAATGATTGCCAAGTGTACTTGCACTAACTATGATATGCTAGACTTTATAGTTAAGAATAACTTAGGAAATATCCTTGTAGTTCGTCCTAATACCATGCTAATGACTTGCTAGAATATCTGTTGAGGTGCTTATTATTATTATATGTGGCTAGCTGATCAGATTAATTATCTTTGTCACCATTCATACTTTATCTATATTTTATGTGACACTTACCCCTGTATGCAAGAGATAGATGAATGCTCTCACTTATACATGCAATGATTGATACTCATTCCTATATTCCATTCCATAATCAACATTGATGTTAGTAATCCCTTCCCAGTGGTAAAAATATAAATAACGATACCTGGAATACTTCCCGGTTAAAATGCTACATCGGTATTAATCTGTGCGCTTGCAGATCTTATTTATTATTTATTTAGAAGAGCAGTTGCATATTTCAATACCGCGTCTCTCATGTCATGCTGGGGATGACAACTTGGCTTAAGTGGCATGAGGGATAGGTTCGGCATTTTTGGCGCCGTTATCAGAATTAGAAAACTAAGTCTACTTTTGGTAATGACGTTAAGAATGCCCAACAAGCATTTTGGCGCCGTTGCCGGGGAAGGTTGATTTACTAACAAGGAATGAATACGGAATTTGAGTCATCATTCGCATCATTAAGTGATTGAGATCATCAATTCTCCCATACAGATTTACCCCTGTATTTTTCCATTCTTATTGTTTTGCAGGGTGATGTATGAATAGAGGACATCTTCCAGAAAATTTTGTTGATAACCCCGAAGCATTAATCAGAGAGGCAAGAGCCAAGCTCAAGAAGTCAACACTTCGACGCAACACTTCATCCAATTCAGAAGACCGCCGAAGTTTCATCCGGAATTTGTCAACAGAGTTCGCAGCCATGGCGAACAAGACGATCCGCGAGTTCTCAGCTCCCATTACGGACAACATCCGCACTGGACCTGCCGCGGCCATCGACAAGAACTTTGAGCTCAAGCCAGGGCTCATCAACATGGTTCAAGCCAACCAGTTTTGTGGGAAGCCGCACGAAGATGCAAGTGCTCATCTCCAATACTTCCTAGAGATTTGCAGCACATTCACTTTATTAGATGTTCCCAGAGACGCCATACTACTTCGCCTTTTCCCATTCTCACTATTGGGGAGAGCGAAGCAGTGGTTCTACGCGACGAAGGATAAGAACACTACGTGGGCACTCTGCTCTACGAACTTTCTAGCTAAGTTCTTTCCCATGGGCAAGACCAATGCTCTCCGTGGGAAGATTACAAGTTTTCAGCAACAACATGATGAATCCGTTCCAGAAGCATGGGAGCACTTTCAAGATTACATCCTAGAATGTCCCCATCATGGAATGGAAAGCTGGCTACTTATGCAGACTTTCTATCATGGGCTCATCACTAGTGCTCGTGAGACCATGGATGCTGCAGCTGGAGGCGCATTTCTATCACTCACCATACCACAAGCTACAACCCTTATGGAGAAGATGGCGTCCAACCAAGGTTGGAACGAAGAGAGGACTCAAACACGCAAGAAGGGTGGAGGTATGCACCAGCTCAAGGAGGTAGACATGCTGTCTGCAAAGTTAGACCTACTCATGAAAAAGCTCGATGACAAAGCTGGAGACATAAGAGAAGTCATGAACGTCTACGACTCTCACATGACTTGTGAGGAATATGGAGATACTGGACACTCAGGCAATCACTGCCCTGAGATGCTTGAGGATGCAAGGTACATCAACAACAACAACAACTACAACCGTCCTCAACAAAATCAAGGTTGGAATCAACAGAGGCCTAACTACTCAGGTAACTACTCAGGTAATTATCAAGGTAATAACTCTTACAACAACAATAATAATTCTCCACCCCTGAGAGAGTTAGTGTCTAATCAAGGAAAGCTAATGGATAACTTGTCTAAGAAATTGGCATCCAATGATAAAATACTAGAAAACATAAATAATAGAATGGATAATTTCTCTACTGCCATCAAAAACCAAATTAGCTTTAATAAAATGATTCAATCTCAGTTAAATCAAATAGCTGCTGCTGTTCCTGCTACTAACCCCGGTATACCATCACAACCGGAAGGATTAGAATCTGCAAATCTTGTAGACATGTTTGATGCAGGTAACTATTGGAGTAATCCCGCTGTCGAAGTACATAATGACCTTCTGCCAGTCAAGAGAGGCGATCCAGGACGCCCCGTCATCCTGATCTCCATCGGCATGGTGGACTTCCCAGAAGCACTCTGTGACTTTGGTTCCAGCGTCAACATTATGCCCAGGGTACTCTATGAAAAATTCTTTACATATCCTTTATCATAAACAACTATGTGTTTGCAGCTTGCAGATCGGACACTAAGCTTTCCTAAAGGAATATTAAAGAACATGTGTGTCCGAGTTGGTACCTCGTATGCTCCAGCTGACTTCATGGTGATAGAGACCGGGTCCGATGAGAGGTCACCAGTTATTCTGGGAAGGCCATTCCTGAACACCTCGGGAGCTGTCATCTACGCCAGCGCTGCGAAGATCAACTTCAACATCAAGGGGAGGAAGGAGACGTTTTCCTTCAAGAACAAGATTACACAAATCCCAGAGCAACCCCAACATGAACCAAGAAAGAGGACCAACATGAGGAACAAGCAGAACAAGAACAACCAAGGATGGACCGAATCAGCTAAGATGGTCACTACAGTTCAAGGAGGTCAAGATGGTCGACTCAAGTCGCCCTTCCTGAACAAGAAGGACGACCCAGGTATGCCAAGCATTGAGTGCTCAATCAATGGATACTCCTTTCAGAAGGCGCTCTGCGACACTGGATCAGGCGTCAATATAATGGCCATAGTCACCTATCAGCTCTTGTACGGGACCATGCCCTTAAAACCAACATACACTCAACTCCAGATGGCAGATCAGACATCCCGAAAGGTCGAAGGTATAGTAACCGATGTCCCTGTTAAAATTAACGATCATTTTGTCCATACAGACTTTTAGGTCATTGACAAGGGAGACGACGAGTACGATCCACCCATCATCCTAGGAAGACCGTTCCTAGGCACCGTCAAAGCAATCATCTACATTTGAACCGGAGAAGTCCATATGCATTTCCCCTCTGAGAAGGTACGCCGCTACTTTAATGACCCTAACTATATAGTTGAAGATTCTAAGCAGGTCAGGACAAGAAGAAGGCGACGTAACCGTAACCAAAGGAGGCAAACCATCAAGGACGTATGGGCAGACTATGAAGGAGAGGTCATAAGGCCCGAGGATACACAACAGGAGACCGAAGCACCAAGTCGGGTATGGAAAGTGAAGACAGTTACACAAGAAGAGGAGGTGCTGCCGGAACCACCGTCTACGCCACCCAAATCCCAGGACAACTAAGAAGAAAAGAAGTCCTGTTCGGAGGACTTAAAAACACCGAACGCCGTGCCAAGAGGTAAACTTGGTAGTTATCATTTTCCCTTTAATTATTGCTCAGTTAATCATGTTCATTCTGTCTAAAAAAATGTTGAAAACAGTAAGCCCCATGTGAGTATGCGAGTGGCATAAAACCCATAAGTACATTCACTGTGGTGGCATAAAAAAAATAATAATATATTTTTTCTATTCTATAAAAATGAAAATAAAAATAGAGAGTGACATTTATCAAGGAAGCTCAAACATGATAAAGGCTAGATATTTATGCTAATGCTTAATTAAGTTCCACGAAACTTTATTGTCTATTTGAGCTCCACAGAATTCAGGAAGACTAGCAGACGGAGGATATCCTAATCGTTGTCAGGGTGCTGCCGACATTCAAATACACCTCTGCACCTGCTAGCTACATCAGAAGAAATTACGTCAAGATCCAGCTTGGGGGAGAGCACCCCCATTTATCCCGATAAGTATTTTATCTACATTTATACCTATGCTTTATTAAAATAAAAAGATGCATAATCATGAAAACCCAAATAAATATTTTGTGTTTATATATATTTGCTTAGATTAATAAATAAATAAAGTAGCTATGCTAAACTGAATCTTGAAAATAAAACTCTAGCATGGATATGATGAATAGTTGCTCTGCCTAATTTTCAAATTTGTTCTCTCTCTAGTTTAGACATAACTGTTATAATTTAAAACTGGCTCTAAACCTGAACTAGTGGGCAGAGAACTTGATCTGAAGTCTAAGTTGTTAACGGATATGATATGGAAAGGTTGAGCTGCTGTTTATCTGTTCCTAGAGATGCTAGAATTCTGGAGAATTTTATCTTTGAAAATCTTTAAAATGTTGCATGATGAGTTCCTATATGATGAGAGTTTAAATTCCTACCACAGCCATATATACATGCTTGTTAGATTAGGAGCCGCACTTTTATTACTTACTGCTTATGGGCATTGAGTGTGGTCAAGCTTTGTAGACCCTTAGGAACTTGTCATGTGGTTAAAATCAAGATTCACTTGCACGTTCACTCATACATGCTGCTTCTACTCCGGAAGTACGCATCCACATATATCCACTCATTTCCATCTCCAGATTCACCCAAAATTATTCTACTCCTGACCCGGGAGAGAATAGCCAAAAACATTATCCCATTCCTGTTATTCCCTGTGAAGTTAATGCTCAAGTCATTTCTACTACCACTTGCTATATTTTCAAAAGAGGGAGATTGCTCTAAAAAACGAGGAAATAAAAAGGAGCAAGTGCTCGGAACCTCGAAGAAAGAAAAAGTGAGACGAGAGGTAAAAATGGACAAGTGTCCGACAGTAGAATTAGGGGTACAAGATACCCACCTGAGAGAAAAAAAATAGAGCATCTCATTCCCCTCAAAAGTTTTAAAAAGCAAGAAAGGTATGTATTCCCTTAAAAAGAGCATTAGACTTTTGTTATCACCATACACCACTCATTCACCACACATGCACATCTTGATTTGACTTATTGACTTGTTTCTCTGGATCCATGGTTTGACTATGCAATAAATGTTCTATGAGTATGTATACTGTATCTCCCACCTATGAGCTCCAGATATCAAAGCCTTATTAGAGTAGGGTGAGAGAGAAGGCAATGTCACTACGCCTTATACCATAAATACCACATACTTTGAGAGAGAAGGCATATACCATTACTGCCTTGGTAAGGATCCAGAAATACCACAAAAGAACATGTGTGTCCGAGTTGGTACCTCGTATGCTCCAGCTGACTTCATGGTGATAGAGACCGGGTCCGATGAGAGGTCACCAGTTATTCTGGGAAGGCCATTCCTGAACACCTCGGGAGCTGTCATCTACGCCAGCGCTGCGAAGATCAACTTCAACATCAAGGGGAGGAAGGAGACGTTTTCCTTCAAGAACAAGATTACACAAATCCCAGAGCAACCCCAACATGAACCAAGAAAGAGGACCAACATGAGGAACAAGCAGAACAAGAACAACCAAGGATGGACCGAATCAGCTAAGATGGTCACTACAGTTCAAGGAGGTCAAGATGGTCGACTCAAGTCGCCCTTCCTGAACAAGAAGGACGACCCAGGTATGCCAAGCATTGAGTGCTCAATCAATGGATACTCCTTTCAGAAGGCGCTCTGCGACACTGGATCAGGCGTCAATATAATGGCCATAGTCACCTATCAGCTCTTGTACGGGACCATGCCCTTAAAACCAACATACACTCAACTCCAGATGGCAGATCAGACATCCCGAAAGGTCGAAGGTATAGTAACCGATGTCCCTGTTAAAATTAACGATCATTTTGTCCATACAGACTTTTAGGTCATTGACAAGGGAGACGACGAGTACGATCCACCCATCATCCTAGGAAGACCGTTCCTAGGCACCGTCAAAGCAATCATCTACATTTGAACCGGAGAAGTCCATATGCATTTCCCCTCTGAGAAGGTACGCCGCTACTTTAATGACCCTAACTATATAGTTGAAGATTCTAAGCAGGTCAGGACAAGAAGAAGGCGACGTAACCGTAACCAAAGGAGGCAAACCATCAAGGACGTATGGGCAGACTATGAAGGAGAGGTCATAAGGCCCGAGGATACACAACAGGAGACCGAAGCACCAAGTCGGGTATGGAAAGTGAAGACAGTTACACAAGAAGAGGAGGTGCTGCCGGAACCACCGTCTACGCCACCCAAATCCCAGGACAACTAAGAAGAAAAGAAGTCCTGTTCGGAGGACTTAAAAACACCGAACGCCGTGCCAAGAGGTAAACTTGGTAGTTATCATTTTCCCTTTAATTATTGCTCAGTTAATCATGTTCATTCTGTCTAAAAAAATGTTGAAAACAGTAAGCCCCATGTGAGTATGCGAGTGGCATAAAACCCATAAGTACATTCACTGTGGTGGCATAAAAAAAATAATAATATATTTTTTCTATTCTATAAAAATGAAAATAAAAATAGAGAGTGACATTTATCAAGGAAGCTCAAACATGATAAAGGCTAGATATTTATGCTAATGCTTAATTAAGTTCCACGAAACTTTATTGTCTATTTGAGCTCCACAGAATTCAGGAAGACTAGCAGACGGAGGATATCCTAATCGTTGTCAGGGTGCTGCCGACATTCAAATACACCTCTGCACCTGCTAGCTACATCAGAAGAAATTACGTCAAGATCCAGCTTGGGGGAGAGCACCCCCATTTATCCCGATAAGTATTTTATCTACATTTATACCTATGCTTTATTAAAATAAAAAGATGCATAATCATGAAAACCCAAATAAATATTTTGTGTTTATATATATTTGCTTAGATTAATAAATAAATAAAGTAGCTATGCTAAACTGAATCTTGAAAATAAAACTCTAGCATGGATATGATGAATAGTTGCTCTGCCTAATTTTCAAATTTGTTCTCTCTCTAGTTTAGACATAACTGTTATAATTTAAAACTGGCTCTAAACCTGAACTAGTGGGCAGAGAACTTGATCTGAAGTCTAAGTTGTTAACGGATATGATATGGAAAGGTTGAGCTGCTGTTTATCTGTTCCTAGAGATGCTAGAATTCTGGAGAATTTTATCTTTGAAAATCTTTAAAATGTTGCATGATGAGTTCCTATATGATGAGAGTTTAAATTCCTACCACAGCCATATATACATGCTTGTTAGATTAGGAGCCGCACTTTTATTACTTACTGCTTATGGGCATTGAGTGTGGTCAAGCTTTGTAGACCCTTAGGAACTTGTCATGTGGTTAAAATCAAGATTCACTTGCACGTTCACTCATACATGCTGCTTCTACTCCGGAAGTACGCATCCACATATATCCACTCATTTCCATCTCCAGATTCACCCAAAATTATTCTACTCCTGACCCGGGAGAGAATAGCCAAAAACATTATCCCATTCCTGTTATTCCCTGTGAAGTTAATGCTCAAGTCATTTCTACTACCACTTGCTATATTTTCAAAAGAGGGAGATTGCTCTAAAAAACGAGGAAATAAAAAGGAGCAAGTGCTCGGAACCTCGAAGAAAGAAAAAGTGAGACGAGAGGTAAAAATGGACAAGTGTCCGACAGTAGAATTAGGGGTACAAGATACCCACCTGAGAGAAAAAAAATAGAGCATCTCATTCCCCTCAAAAGTTTTAAAAAGCAAGAAAGGTATGTATTCCCTTAAAAAGAGCATTAGACTTTTGTTATCACCATACACCACTCATTCACCACACATGCACATCTTGATTTGACTTATTGACTTGTTTCTCTGGATCCATGGTTTGACTATGCAATAAATGTTCTATGAGTATGTATACTGTATCTCCCACCTATGAGCTCCAGATATCAAAGCCTTATTAGAGTAGGGTGAGAGAGAAGGCAATGTCACTACGCCTTATACCATAAATACCACATACTTTGAGAGAGAAGGCATATACCATTACTGCCTTGGTAAGGATCCAGAAATACCACAAAAGAGAGACCCGAGAAAGTCATACAAGGAATCTCTGAGTTTTATTTGAAAAATTTGCAAAAACTCCAGAGCTATAGCTGATCAAGAATAAGAGACATGGCGTTTGACTAGACCGTTCTATCTTTTAACCACTCAAGATGCAGGTGACGGTTGCAAGCCCCATGGTGAAAGGTAAAATGAGTAAGTTTTAAGTCTTGACAGTTTACTCTAACTCAGGGATGAGACCTTATTTGAAAGCATATGTACCGTCAACGTTCAAAGGCGTTGCAGCAACTTCTGATCCATAATGAGTCTATCCTTGCTCACGGACGAGCAAGAGGTAAGCTTGGGGGAGTTTGTTGACGGTCCTTAAGTACCAAATATAGTTATCAAATAAATAAAGAAAAGGATCCAAATGCAACCAACACCTAGACTTAGGGTTTTATCTGACAGAATTCCACGAGTTTTGGTGTTTGTCTGTTTCTGCAGGGGGTTATCAGAAAATACGAAGGAAAGGCCCACACGTTGGGTTTACATAGAGATAATAACGTGTTCACCGATTTTCTATCATCTAGAAGACTCCAGAAGCCACGAGAACGAACGGAAGGCCGAACGGGCCCGGAGGCAGGGCGCCCGCCCTGCTCCCTAGGGCGCCTGCCCTGGCCTGAGAGCCAATCAGGTTCCGTCTCGTGGATTATGCTCCACCGACCTAAGGGATCAAGGAAAACCGTGCGATTAATGTCGGTTTGATCCGACAGCCCACGTTCACTTGAGGGGGCTATATAAGCAGGACCCCTGGCCCCTGGAGGAGACACTCCCTCATTCTCAATTCCTCAAACCCTAATCTCAGGAGGAGAGTCTCTGATCAAGCCCTAGAGCCACCACATCAACTAGATCTCTAGTATAGCATAGCTACATAGGATTAGAACTAGAAGGAGTCAATCTTCGATTGGTTTCCGGATCTGTCAAGAGGATTCTTGGTAATTCCTTTACTGTTCTTCATTGTTCATCTTTGTTCTTCAATATTATGAATACAACTTTGTTCTATTTCAATATATTGATTATGACTATGCTCTACTTGTTTATGTTTGCGATTATATTGTTCTTAGTTTATCGTAGTTATACGCTTGGCTTAGTTAGATTGGAATTATATACATGTCTAGGATCGTATAGCGTTTATCCATCGGATCCATGGGTAAATGATAAATATTGTGTAGGCGTGGTGCTTAGACCATATTTATCTGCGATTGCACCTTATATGCCGGATCGTGGGGTGGTCCGCGATGGTGACAGCTTCGTTGGTTCTTATATAGTCCCCCTCCCGTGTGTAAGGCAGGCAGAGCAACATTATTACGGGGGAGTGATTGCTATGTTTCTCATCTTCCTTGATAATATCACTATGCATGGGCGTAGTCCTTTCTCGCAATGATTGCCAAGTGTACTTGCACTAACTATGATATGCTAGACTTTATAGTTAAGAATAACTTAGGAAATATCCTTGTAGTTCGTCCTAATACCATGCTAATGACTTGCTAGAATATCTGTTGAGGTGCTTATCATTATTATATGTGGCTAGCTGATCAGATTAATTATCTTTGTCACCATTCATACTTTATCTATATTTTATGTGACACTTACCCCTGTATGCAAGAGATAGATGAATGCTCTCACTTATACATGCAATGATTGATACTCATTCCTATATTCCATTCCATAATCAACATTGATGTTAGTAATCCCTTCCCAGTGGTAAAAATATAAATAACGATACCTGGAATACTTCCCGGTTAAAATGCTACATCGGTATTAATCTGTGCGCTTGCAGATCTTATTTATTATTTATTTAGAAGAGCAGTTGCATATTTCAATACCGCGTCTCTCATGTCATGCTGGGGATTACAACTTGGCTTAAGTGGCATGAGGGATAGGTTCGGCATTTTTGGCGCCGTTATCAGAATTAGAAAACTAAGTCTACTTTTGGTAATGACGTTAAGAATGCCCAACAGTAAGTCATCTAATGTGGGCATAGAAGGGGATAAGATAGAATAATTTCCAAAATTGATTGGCTCTCCTTCTATGGCATCGCTAGACATGCCATCCTTGCAATTATTCCAATGTGCTCTACAGGGAAAACAGTAGTTGAGAACATTTTTTCTAGATGCCATTCTATTTTCATATTGATCTACCAGCATCTTACAAAACTAGAAGTCTAAGCTATCATCATTATGTTGGGGTATTGATGGCTTAGGATTGATAGCTGAACCTCGGGATTGAAGTGGTTGTAACTTAGCTATCAAAACTTCCTCTTTTTGTTCAGGAGAGAACTCCTTTTTCTTGGGGGGCTTAAAATGAATTTTAGTCCAGCGAGTGGCTTGACTAGTAATTTTTTCAAGCATGACCCTTGCTTCACTTGTAAGCAAATGAAGAAAAGCTCCTCCAGAGGATAAATCAAGAAATTCCCTAGAATCCTTATTAAGACCTTCATAAAAATGTTGAAAAAGTATTGGGTCTGGAATAGCAAGGTCTGGGCCAATGAGGGTAAAGTCAATAAAGCGATCCCATGATTCGGCAAGAGATTCTTCTTCTAGTTGTCTAAAAGTTAGAACCTCTTTCCGTAGGTCATTCACTTTGGAGATGGGAAAGAATTTTGATAGAAATTCATTGCATAGTGTCTTCCAATCTCCTTGCGCACGTTCTACATTGAGTTTATACCAATGTTTAGCTTTTCCCGTTAAAGAGAATGGAAATAGCTTCCATTGGATGGTCTCATCGGACATGCCCTTTATGCGAATGAGGTCACAGATCCGCTTAAACTCTCGTAGGTGCGGATATGGGTTTTCCTCAATTTCCCCCATGAAGGGTTTTTTCTGAACAAATTCTATGAAATCCGGGCTTATCTCAAAACCAGATGCTGTGATAGGCTCTGAATGTTCTGGTGGTCTAAGGTGTGTGCCCGTAGGATTAGCATATTGATAGATAGGAGTGTTATTATCCATGCTAACAAAAGATGAAAGGAAAAAGAATAGAAGGGATGAGGTGAAGGACAAAAAGAAAGAAGGTATGAGAAAAGATTTTTTTCTTTTTAGAAAATATAAAACAAAAGGGTAAAGATAAGAAGAGAGTTTTTTCTTTTATGTATATATATTTTTTTTAAATATAATAAAAAGGTTAGGCTAGGTTCGTAGTCAATTCAGCAACCATTTCTCCGGCAACGGCGCCATAAAGCTTGTTGGTAATTATTAACGCGAACAGAAAAGATCTGCAAGCGCACGGATATCGTTGTAGCTTCCACCTTGAGGGTTTTAAATATAGTATCCACAGGGAAATGTGTGAGTCAACTACATGTTCTAACTTAACCAGAAAAGCTGAATGAGTTGAAAATATAAATAAGGTGGGAACAACTAAAGTGAAAACAAGACTAAAACGTAGGAGAGGATCAATCTAGTATGGGGTCGATAGTAGGAGTATAGAGAGGATAACTCGATCAGGGTTTCTACTTCTAACTTAGGCAGTCCACATCTTCTACTATTAAACTGGGGAATTACTATGGAAGACCGCAAACAGAGTACGAATCTACCACGTAATTATATATCCTGCTAGGCCTACAGATGGGAGGTGGACTACAGAGGACTCAACGAAGCTGTCACCTTCGCGATCTACCACCGATCCGGAATATAGGGTGGATCTACGAGTAACCCTAGTCTAAGCGCCACGCTTACACTACGAATTATACTCTAACCTAGTCGACTAGATTAAAGCGCTCAAAAGAGACTCGCAAACCAGAAGAATAATATAAACATGAATCTTACTTAAATCAGAAGTTGATTGCCAGAGCCTGAGCCATCTCAGGAGGAAGCCCACGTAGAGCCCGATCCCATTGAAGTACAAGCTGTAGAAGAAGCACCGACAGGCCGGCACCTCCTCCGAACTCCTCCCTCGCTCTCCATCTCTCTACTATCTAGAAGACTAGATCTATTCTAACTTGGGAGTTGAGAGGACATCCATTCGAGGGACACCTCTCTTTCCCAAACCCTAACTTTTCTCTTGGAGGTGATTATGATCAGTGGCGGACCTAGGATTTGGCGATGACTAGGGCCAAATCCTGGCAGCCAAATCCTAGCGGCCAAAATCCAAAAGTTACAGCCCACAGTATAGTCCATAGGACCATATATATAAACGCATGTCACAGAAAAACAAATATTCTCAAGCAAATTTTGCAAATCCAGAGAAATTCTTAAACTATATACTAATTAATAGTACGACAATAGCTATGACATATCAATGAACATTGAACAATAAATACCTATTGTCTAGTGATGATTTGAGAGTTCTTGTCCTCTTCATTTAATTGGAATCAAAATTTCAAATTAACAGTTAAAATCACTAGAAGAGAACCTGCCCCTGGACTAAACTACTGAAGAATGGAAGGAATATTATACCTCCACTTCAGACGTCACTGATTACTCAAGAGAAGAGAACCTGCCTTCACTTTCAATTTCCCAGGGACAGCCGGACAGGGGACAGGGGCTCCGTCGCGCCGCTACCTTGTGACTCCGGGCTCTTGGCGAAAGGGCGAGCAGGGGTGAGGCCATGAGGGGCGCGCCTCGGCCCTCGGCCAGTCGCCGCGCCGGCAAGCATGGAGGCGGGATGGGGTGGATTGGAGCAGAAGGCGCGCCGCACGTCGAGGCAAGAGGCGGGACTGCGGGACTGGAAGGCCGGCGGCAGGCAGTGGAATTGGCGAATCGCGCGTGACGGCGTCTGCGTAGCCGCGGGTGACCGAGCGTCGAGCGCGAGCGACTCCTTACTCCCTCCCGTCGTCTGCTCTAGTTCCCTCCTTAGTGGGCTTCCTTGTTGGGCCAAAAAATAAAGAGTTGCTCCTAAATTTTCTGGGCCACGACTAGGGCCATGGCCCTACTGGCCCTAGTCCTGGGCCCGCCCCTGATTATGATGAGGATTGAATGAATTCCCCCTGGAGGGGGGTCTGGGGCCTAATTTATATAGCCCAGAGCATGGAACCGTGGCCCTTGGATCAAACCGACCTTCACGTGGGGTTAGGATGCATCCTTGGAGGCGGTTGAAGTAGCTTGCAAAGGAAGGAGCCGAGGGGTGGTGGCCAGGGACCGGTCGGCCCCACCTGGCGGCGCCTCATGGTGGCCCTCCTCGTGGAGTCCTCTGGTGTCATCTAGAAGCCTCTTGCGTATTCGTGACATGGAGATTAGGCCGATTGACGTGGGTTCCTTCTCGTGGAAGATATCAATTCCTAAATTATTCTAATAACCCCCTGCAAAATATAGATTCACCAAAACTCGTGGAATTTCGTTAGTTGACACCCTAAACCTATGTTGGTGATCATTTATTAGCCCTTTATATATTTATTTTAACCCTTTATTATGGTAGATAACCATCGTCAACAGCAGTTGTCTCTCTCTCTCGCTCACTCCACCTCGCTCTCGCTCTGCTCTAGATCTCGATCTGCCGCCGCCACCCGCCACCGCCATCGGCCCCGTCCTCGGCTCCGGTGACCTCGCCGGTGCTCCTCCACTCCACCTCGCTAACCCCGTCCTCATCTCCTCCCTTCTTTCCCTCTCCTCTCGCTCTCGGTGAACCATGAGCCATGTGAGTTCGTGTTCTTCTTCCCTACCTCGTCCACCTCGCCGTCGATTCTAATCGTTGTCTCCTCCTCCCCACCTTTGGCTCCGGCTTCTTCATCTCTGGCATCGGGCTCCGAAGCGCATGTTCGTCTTGTTCTTCCCTAACCCTAACCCTACTCTTTCTTTAGATCTGCTCTCTGCTCGGTGGCTCTGAACCTCCTAAATTATATGGCCCACATGCACTTGTCATTGTGACCTCTGACAGCTATGCATGTACACCAGATAACCTAAGGAGATCTGTCAGGTGCCCTCACAGGACCCCGTTTAACAACTCATACTAGGATCAACAAAGGAGTAACTACAACATTACAACATTTGTTACAAAACTTTATATTAGAGTGCGGAAGAATAACAACAATGAATTTATAAATCATGATTAAGTTAACTTTTTACAAACTTAACTTGTATTGCGGAGGCCGAGTAGAACTACAGAAGATAACTTAGGCAGAGTACCTAAGTTAGGAGAGGACAACCAAATCATATCGAGCCCACCGACATGACCTCGGTTAACGGTACCCGTCAGTACCTGCAACAGGGGTTAACAAACCCTGAGTACTCAATTGTACTCTGCAAGACTTACCCGACGAAAAGAAAAGACTCCAAGGATATGCTGGCTTAAGGGAAGTAGTGAAGCTAGAAAAGAGAAGTTTTGCAGAAAAGCTTACTACCAGCGGATCCTTGCTTTTAAACTTTAAATTAAGTTTTGGCTCCAGTTTTAGTATAGCCTAATTATAGCTAACTTTTACACCTGTATCTATCTCAAACATAAATATAAGCATCACACTAGTTATTCACTTCTTTTCCATCTCAAGTCCAATAGTAACCATGTTCCAGTTGTTGCTACGATGTTGGTGCAAGGTCAAGACTCCTTTCTCGTGGAGTAACGACGATTCGAATCACTTGATCTACCCAACCTGGGCTTCCTAACCACACGGCATATGTAGAACCAAATCTTGCATATATCAACTCTTACTTGGGTCTCCCAAAACCAGAACGTGTCCATCGCCACCCGAGAGTACAGTACTCCTCGAACCCGGCCCAATTCTAGCCCCGAGGGTACATGCTACTCTCGCCATCTCTCCACTCCCAGGGCGAGGTTAGATGTTCTCGTGATGGAATAGCTGAAGTAAGGCTTACCCTTCCTTGGGTATGTGATTAGTACTATCCAAAACTCCTTGACGCGAGGGCCAATAACGTACGGTCCTTACTCGACACAGACGGGACCAACCACCAAAGACGATTCCCATGCCCCGTCCGGTCTCAAGTTCATTCTCATATTCAATTCCACATGCTCTCAAGACCTGTCATTAGGTCAGGAGAAGTAAGGAATAAACCTGTTCTTGCGATTAAAGAAAACATTATTCGACTTCTACCGAAGTATAAGCATTACTAAGCATAAGAGATCGACCTACATATACTTGTGGGATATCACTTGGATATAAGTGTAGATCAAGGTAATCATGCAACAACAGTATCAATCAACTCCTACTAATATAATGCACATTACACTAGACTTAAAGTGTAATAAGGCATTTATAAAATAGAAGAGTGGTTGTATGTCCGGGGCTTGCCTGCATTGCAGCGGTGGTTAGTTCTCTTAGAAGTCAAGTTTGACACCAATGCCACATGTGGACGACACCTTTTCAAAGATTGATCAACACCAACCTCGTCAACACTTGATCAACACGAACCTTCTCACTTTCGTAAGCACTACACGTATATAAATGATGCGAGGCTTAATATGATGGAATGCATGCCATGATGCATGATGATGAACAAGGCATAGCATACAAGGGACATTTAGAAAGGATAAACATTAGTTTTCTACTTAAGTACAACTTTCCTTCGCGGTACAGTTGCAAGCTAACAAGGTTAATTAAAAGGTTAACTAACCGTAACTTTGTTTTTATCCACGAGGTTGCATCTAATAACAAGTAATTCTACCACAAGACCACTAATTACTTACACAAGAAATCATTAACCAATAATGATCTATGGTAAACACATTAATTATCATTAAATAATCCTAGTTAACAAGTTGATCGTGAGCTCAAGCAACTCAATAAGATGCCATGGATCATCACATGTTAATGATCCAAGATCAACAAGCAATCTCAAAGTCACACAAATCCTAAATTATGATTTATTCTAATCATATAAGCATTTATTAAATAATAAATAAAAGGCATGAAATAAAGTATATAATTAAAAGTTATCAAAACAATACCAATATTTTTGTGAAGCTAGATCCATCCAAGAAAAGCATACTCACAAAATTTCATGATTTTTGGATTAACATTTTATTTACTAAAATTCCTAGAAGTTACATTTAACAATTAATTAAGCTAATTAAATCACATACTAAAATTACTTAAATTTCAAGTTATAAATTTTTCCTAGGTAGTATACATCATAGAGAGGCTACCCAAAAATGTTTATCAATTTTGGAGCTCTAAATAAATCACCATGAAATAAATAAAATTCGACACTATTTGATATTTTAGAAAAACAGAAATTGAAAAACTTTATTCTCAAGCTCGGCCCACTTCCTCCCTTCTCCTTCTGGCCCAATTGGCCCACCCGATGCGGTCCTCTCTCCTCCTTCTCCGGGACCGCCTCTTATCTGACCGGCCCAACAAGCCGGATTAGCCCAAGGCGTTAGGGCCCCCCTTCTCTCCCACGCTGAGACTGACAGCGGGGACCCGCATGTCATCACTATAGATTTCCATGCAGCCCGAGGCACGACGGCCCGGCCCATGGCCCGAGATTTTGGCCCGGCCCAAGCCCGGCCCGGCCCGAAGACGCTCGGGCCCGGGCTGGCCCGGCCCGGAGCTCAGGCCGTGCTTGGGCTGACCTCTGAGCCCGTGGGCTGGCACGGCCCGGCCCGAGAAACAGACGGCAGCCCGACAGCGGCCCGAAGCCTGTCTCTGCCTCCCCTCCTCCCCCGGCCTTCCAACGGCCCAGCGCCCCAGCCCACTTGCGCGGCTCCATATATAAGGAGCACAGCCAGGGAGCCGCGGCGCGCTCGCTCCAAACCCTAACCTAATCCAGTTCCCACCCGAGCCGCGCCGCTTTCGTCCTCTTCGTTGTTTGCTCTCGCGGTCTCGCCTCGCTCGGCTCAAGCAGTGAAGCTTCGCCTCTCGCCGGGCCGATCTCGCCTCATCCGCCGTCTCTGGTCCGCCGTCCCTGATGCTGGTGGCCCCGTCCCGCCTCTCTTACCCCTCGCTCTCATTCTCAAGTCTCAACCCTCTAGATCTGGTCATGTGAGTAAGTGAGATCTCGTCCCTCCGCCGCTCGCCGTCCTCGCTAACGGAGTCGTCTTCTCCCTTGGCTCGGGGTCCTCGTCTTCTCCGGCACTGGGCTCCGGTTGCGCAGGTGAGCTCGAACCCTAACCCTAACCCTAACCCTAACCCTAACCTGTTCTCTATTTCTTTGATCCGTCTCTGACTCTTGGTTTCCCTCGTCCTCCTCTTTTGCAGGTCGGTAGCCGATGCTTCGTCCTCTAGCTGTGGTGGCGTAGAGCGAGCGAGGCGGCCACCCGCACCGTCGAGGAACCGGGCTGGAGAGGCCATGGCCGCAGACGATGGTGATCGTCTGCCTGGCCTGGACCCCGAGGGTGAGGATGATGACGACCTCCGTGACGATGCGATGGCCGTGTTTGGGATCGATGTTGGAGACGGCCCTGTTGCTGCGGCTCCCATCGACCTGGACGGCGAAGATGGTGGAGGGGCAAACTCCAACGGCTCTGCTCCTTCTGTTGCTGCTGCGGGTAATGGTAAGCCTCCTGGTAAGCGCACATCTCCTGTCTGGGAAGATTTTGAGAAGATCTATGAGGATGTGGATGGAGTATCGACTGTCACTAAGGCTACCTGCAAAATTTGTAGAAGTACTTTGTCTGCTAGATCTGTTTCTGGTACTGGTCACTTGAAGAGGCACCAGAAATCTTGTAAGGCCAAAGTTGAACAACGTGCTAGGGTTCAGTCTAGGCTTGCTTTGAATCCTGATGGCTCTGTTCATAACTGGACCTATAAACCTGATGTTGCTAGACTTGAACTGTGTCGCTTGATTGCTAGGCTTGATCTGCCATTATGTATAGGTGAGACAGATGCCTTTGAAGAGTACATTCAACGTGCTCATAACCCTAGGTTTCAAGTTGTCTCTAGACAGACCACGACTAGAGATCTCTCTAAGTTTTTTACTGAACGTCGTAACATTCTTAAGAATTCTGTGTTGCCTGGTGCTTTCTCTGTTTCTCTGACCTCAGACATTTGGTCTGGGAATGCCAAGGAGGATTACATTAGTGTTGTGGCTCATTATGTTAGTGCTGACTGGGAAATGCAAAAAAGGTAATTGGGCTGAGGTTGATTGAGGTAAAGCATACCGGTGAGAACATTGCTGAAAAAATTGCTTCTGTGGTTCAGGAGTTTGGATTGCTTGATAAGATTTTAGCTGTTACTTTGGACAATGCATCATCTAATGCTAAGGCTATGGATACTTTGACTCCTATGTTTGCTGGTTACTTGGGTTCTGAGCCTGCACCTGAGCCTGATAATCCTCATAATCGCATATACAATCTTGTTCATCAACGTTGTGCTTGCCATATCATTAATTTGATTGTGAAATCTGGTTTAAAGAGGTTCAAACCTTACACTGAGGATTTTAGAACTGCCATTAACTTCTTGAATTCTTCTAATCACAGAATTGCTATGTTTAAAAATTATTGCATTGCTCAAGGTGTTAGACCTAGAAAGTTTGGCTTAGATATGGATATTAGATGGAATGCTACATACCTTATGCTTAAACACTTGCTTCCATATAAGGATGTTTTTTCTGTTTTCATTAATTCCAATTATGGGAAAACTCTGTTAACTGCAAGGCATTGGTATGTTGCTGGTAAGATACTTGAGTTCCTAGAAATTTTTTATGATGCCACAGTTGTTCTATCTGGTGTTTACTATCCAACTAGTCCACTTGTTTTGCATCATATGATTGAAATGATTTCTCATTTGCATGAATGTGAAAAAGAACAGAATCTGTTTGCTGTTGTATATCCTATGAAGCTAAAATTCCTTAAATACTGGAAGGAAGTACCTATGCTTTATTCAATTGCATTTGTCCTTGATCCTAGAGGAAAAATGAGAGGTTTATTTAATGTTCTCCAAATATTGCAAGAGAAAACTGGTGTTGACTACAATTCTTATTATGCTAATGTGAAAGCCTTCCTGTACAAGTTATTTAATCAATATGAGGTTAAGTATGGTGCAGCTAGAACTCAAAGGAAGAGTACACAACCATCAAGACAGGCAGGTAAGAGGTTTTTGATCGGGCTATGGGCCGGCACGGCCCGAGGTTTTTGATCGGGCTGTTCGGGCGGCACGGCACGTTTTTTGGCCCGAAGGGCCGTGCCTGGGCTCAAAACAAAGCACGAGGCCCGTTAAGGCACGGCCCGAGAGGCACGGCGGGCCGTGCCGGCCCGATAGCCTTTGGGTCGTGCCTACCTCGGGCCCGGGCCGGGCCGGACCGGGCCGACCCGATGGCCATCTATAGTCATCACCCTCTCCCTTCTCTCCTCAGACCGGGCACGACGGCAACAACTTCGGCCGACCGAAGTTCACTGTCGGTGACTCCTCCGGCGACGTGGGCTACTCCGACATGATATGCAGAAGGCACTGAACCGCTCTAAGGTACCGGACGTAGCATCTAGAACAGAGCAACCAGCTCACCGCTGGCTATGGCGGACACGGCGGGGCAGCGACAGCGCGCCGGCCAAACGGAGCGGTAGAGACCAAATTTGGAGGTCGAGGAGCATAGTAGGCTCACCGAGAATCGATTAGGCGGCTCAGTGAAGCGGGGGACGCGATGGAAAGAGCTGGCCACGGCGGAGGGCATGCGGCGGTGAGCTGCCGTGGTGGAAAAAATGATGGCGCGGGCAGCTCCGATGGCGTGAAACGCTGCAAGCAGGTCAAGGAGCTGCGCGACTATGAGGTGGAGTTGCAGGCATGGGCAATTGGTCGGATATGTAGTGGCAACGGCGAATTTGCCAGGTGAACAGAGACCCGACGGCAGCGGCGGCAAAAAAAGAAGAAAAAACGACGGCCGGTGCGACTTATATACAATGGTAAAGGGGATGAAGAGGTGGCTGGCAACTTCGCGACCATGGCCAAGTGGTTGGCCGGGCCACCTCGCGCGAGAAGGCACGCGACGTCCACGGCGACACCGGCGACAGTGACACGGGAGAGAAGGAAAAACAGAGCACATCAAATACTGTAGCAAACATGCCACCTCACTTTTGAAATTTCAAAATTACTTCTGATTTTGCATTGAAACACAAAAATTTCCAAAGACCAAAGTTGCTAAAAATTTTGAACTCTACAACTTTGCTTTTGTGACCAAACTCAAATTTTGAATAATTTTTGAAATTTGGATTTGAATTCAAAAGGGGACAAAAGTAGGGTTTCTATAAATTCAAAATTACTTCAAATTTTTGAATACAACTTGAAAATATGTAAAAAGAGAAAATGTACAAATTTTGAATATCTACAACTTTCATAATTGGGCCATCACCCAATTATGCCTACTATTTGAAATTGAATTGAAATTCAACTTTAGGGTTTGAATCTTTTCAAATTTATTCAAAATTTTACATTGAAACTTTAAAAACTCAAAACACCAAAGTTGTACATCTAGGTAAGACCTACAACTTTGATTTTTAAACCATTTTCAAATTCTGCCTCCATTTTGAAATTGGAACAGGGAAATGAAAAGGGGTCAAATTTAAAATTTGAATCTTTTCAAAATTACTCCAACTTTTATACTAAAACTTTGAAAAACACCAAACTTGTAGCCCTAGAAAAGATCTACAAACTTGGTCTTAAACTTTTTTTCCAAATTTTGCTTAGATGTTGAATTATTCAAAAAGGGGTAAAATGGGGTTTTCTGGAAATCAGGGTTTTGAATTTAATTGATTATTCTTTTTAACTAAAACCTGATTAATCCTTTAACACTAATAAAAAATTATTTCATGTGATAAGCAACATGGCATTGTTAACATATTAAGCATACTAATAAAAATAACATATCAAATCACTATTGTATTGAAACATTATATGAAACATACGAAACATTGATCAAAACCTATGAAACATAACTTTGAAACATAGCCATACTTTATATGAAACATCGCAAGGCAACATGTGAGACTCTTTTTGCAACATGTGAAATATGGTATATGAAACATATGCAACATGACTAAAATAACTTGTGCAACATGAATGCATTTATGGCATGTCATTTGATGTTTATGCTTGATAATACTTCATTATCACATTTTTAATTATTTCTTAACAGCTGGGATGTTACTTCTTTCTTGTTCCATTGTTCGTCAGTTTTTGTTCTCTCTACTCACTCTCTGTCTCTGTCTTTTTGAGTTGTAGGTTCGTGCCTAACGTCGCATCCTCCTCCTCTGGAGTGGACATGGCCAGGCCGCCGAAGCGCCTGTCGAGGGGCGGTGCTGGAGCTGGATGTCAGGGTCGGGCTCAGGCTAGTGCTGGTGCTAGGCTCGCAACGCAGGGGGCGGATCAGCATCCCCCTTGTCGACGGCGAGGACCTAGCGCCGCACCCGGACGAGGAGCTGGACGACTTGCGTGATGACGCAGCCGATCTGTTCGGCATCGATCTCGATGGCGACGACGGTGATGGTGGAGTTGAGGTCTCCACTGACACTCATGGTACCTCTTCCACCTCTGGTAAGAAAGTTTCTGATGTTTGAGATTACTTCCATGAGATTAAGGAGAATAAAATTCGAGTGAGGGCCAATTGTAAATACTGTGGGGCGCGTTACAGTGCTAGGTCTGCTGCTGGCACTGGGCATTTGAGATGGCACATGTTTTCGTGTATGAAAAAACGTAAGCATGCTAGTATGGTCCAGTCTAAACTTGCTATGAATCCTGATGGTTTGAAAAATTGGATGTATGATCCTATGCTTGCTCGCACTGAGTTGTGCCGTTTGATTGCTAGGCTAGACCTTTCTTTAGGGATTGGTGAGACCCAGGCTTGGGAGGAATACATTAAGCGTACTCACAATCCTATGTTTCAAAAGGTTTCTAGGCAGAACACCACTAGAGATATGTCTAAACTGTTTGATGAACAACGTGCTATGCTTATGAAATCTTTGTTGCCTGCTGCATCTTCTGTTTCTTTAACATCTGATATATGGTCTGGTAATGCTAAAGAGGATTATATTTCTATTGTTGCTCATTATGTTAGTGCAGATTGGAAATTACGGAAAAAAGTTGTTGGTTTAAGGTTAATTGATGTTTCTCATTCTGATGAAAACATTGCTGATAGGATTGCTAGTGTGGTTGAGAAGTTTGGTTTGATTGACAAGGTTTTCTGTGTCTCTAGACAATGCTTTTGCTAATTCTAGGGCTTTTGAAATTTTGCAACCTACGTTATTTGGCTATTTGGGTTCTTATTCTGCACCTACAAATGATGATCCTAACAAGGTGCAGTATTTGCTTGTGTATCAACGCTGTACATGCCATATAATAAATTTGATTGTTAAATCTAGCATGAAGAGGTTGAAACCTTATACTGAAGATTTCATAACCGCAATAAGTTTTTTAAATTTCTCTAATCAAAGAATTGCATTGTTTAAGAACTACTGCAAAGCTCAGGGTCTTAGACCTAGAAAGTTTAGCTTGATATGGATGTTAGATGTAATTCTACTTATTTGATGCCCAAACATTTGCTGCCATACATCAAATTATGGTTCTACTTTGTTGACTGCACAACATTGGTATCTTGCTGAACAAATAATGATATTCTTGGAACTCTTCTATAATTTCACTATTGTTCTATCTGGTGTGTATTATCCCACAGCTCCACTTGTTTTGCACCATATGCTTGACATGGCTGAACACTTGCAAAATGTTGAAAGAGATGCTAATTTTAGAATGATTGCTACTCCTATGAAGCTTAAATTCCTTAAATATTGAGAGAAAATTCCACTCATTTATTCATATGCATTCATTCTTGATCCTAGAGCTAAGATGAAAGGGTTCTTTAATATGCTTGAATTGCTTGCTAAGGCAACTAGATGCACTTATAGTGTGTACTATACTGATGTGAAAGATGAATTGTATAAACTATTTGCCAAATATGAACAGAAATTTGATGCAGTGAGGAGTCAAAGGGTTTCAGTCCCTTCACCTCATACTGGTAAGACAAAACAGGCATGGAAAAGGATGTTCGGAGGTCCTGGTGAATCCCCTGTCTCTTCCCCCTCATCTTCATCTACTCCATCTGCTGTTAGTGAGCTCAAAGCTTACTTGGACAGTGACCCTGTCACATGTTATGAGGAATCCTTTGACATACTCCTCTGGTGGCGTGACCACAAGCTAACCTATCCAATCCTGTCGATTTTGGCTCGAGATATTATATCTGTCCCTGTGTCTACTGTCTCTTCGGAGTCCTATTTCAGCTGCACATCCAGGATACTCGAAGATCAGCGGCGGCGCTTGTTGCCTGAACATGTTGAGATGCTCACCTGCATCAAGGACTAGGAACAAGGTGCAAGAAGGGAACATCATACACCTAAGGACCTGCAACTGGAGGAGGCATTCAACACCCTCTTCCTTGATGAACAAGGCGAAGGCAGCGACACCAACACCGACAGCGGCAGCGGCGATACTGCTCTTGGTGGTGGATAGAAGAAGAGAAGAGGAGAGGTAATCACTAAACTGAAACTTCTTTACATTCAAGATTTGAAGTTCATTATGTCTAACAAAGTAACAATCTAACATTCAAGATTTGAAACTTCTTTACATTCAAGATTTGAAGCCTTATCCCTTCCACTCACGTTTCTTCTTCGCTCGGGCATCCACGCTCGCCCAGACGCCCGCGCCGCTCCTCCCTGCTGTGGCTCCTCGCGCGCCTTGCTGTTGTTGCCGCTGCTCCATGCATCTTCGTGCCCTGCTGCTGCCCGCTGCCTCTGCCGTGCGCTCCTCCCGTTGCTCCTCGAGGCACGGCACGGCGACCTCCCTTGACCCCTCACCATGGCGCCCCCACCCTATCACTCAACGGCGGGGGCATGCAGACGCCCTTGCTCTCCTCCATCCATATATCTGGCGGCACCTCCTCTTCCATGGGGATCACGGCGTTGCTCCTCCGGTGGCAATGGTCGTGCGCCATCCATCCTCCCCAACGGCGGCGCCCCTCCCTGGACCGGCATCAGCGCCCCCGAGCCTCCACAAGGGCGGCGATGCCCATCCCATGTTGGCGCCCCAGCAAGATGCAGGCGCGCATGCCATCCACACCCTCAACGGCGGCCAGGCCGCAGGCGCGCGCGGGCGCTCCTCCATTAGTGTCGCGAGGTCCTCTACACTCCTTCTCCTTGGTTCCCGTGTTAAGTAGTTCAAACTGGATGTTTCAGTAGTTCAAACTAGGAGTTTCAGTAGTTCAATCTGGGTGTTTCAACAAGAGGTTTCAAGTGTTTCGGTAGTTCAAACTGAGTGTTGCAATAGGGTTATCTGAATGTTGCAAAGGGTGCGAGCTCCTCCACCGGCGACGCAAGGTCAGTATTGCTTTTTGAGTTGTTGCATCATGTCTTCAATCTGCATGTTGGAGTAGTTGTTGCATGTTGTTGCAATAGTTGTTAGTTGTCGTTGTAATACTATATTCATGGCGTTTCAGCTGCTCCATCCAATTTTTCAATCTGCATGTTGCACAAGTTATTCTGTGTTTGTTGTAATACTGTATTTATGGTGTTTTAACTGCTTCACCCTATTGTTATAGCAGCAGTATGTTCGGTGGTTGTTGCAGTATCAGCACATAGTGTTGCAGCGGCAAGTGTGTGGGGGCAGGCTAGCGGCGGGCTCCTTGCACGGGGAGCGGATGAAGGGCGATCCTCCGTACGGGATGGGGTAGGGCAGAGACAGGCATGTTTCACCATTCTCTTTTTTCTTTTCTTTTGAGGTGGGTTCGTTGGAGGCGGGCGGTTTCTTTTTCTCCGTGTAGCACTGCTAGCGCCGGACGACCGGGCGCTAGCGGGCCCGGATGGCATACAGTTGAAGAAAGCCATTGAGTTGGATGTTGTGGCGGTTTGACCAAACCTGAAATCCGTCAGAATTGGAGCAAGGCTGTATTTAGTTCCTAAATCTGGAGTATCAAAATTCACTGTAGCGACACTGTAGCATTTCATTTGTCCTAGGTGAGTGCCCGTGCGTTGCGACAGGAGAACATCGAGTGATATATTCTAAGTGAGTGATATATTCTAAGTGATGCTATGAAGAATCATACACAACATGTATATTTTTACAAAAATGTCACGAGTCCCATACTATCTACCACCTATCAGACCGAGACTCCAATTGACAAAATAGTGACCACATGACAAAGATCATTTTTTTATTTGTCTTCTCTAGTTCTCTTCCACAGGATAATAATACATTACTTGCAATATATTCCTACTACTAAGAACGGTTGTCTTTCTTATAGATTGACAAAGGACTTTATTGATAGGTTCAGATCGAACCTTTTTTCTTTTAATTGAGAAAGAATCAAAATGAAGCACAAACATATTATTAATGACAATCTGGTACACTCCCTAGTATGCAAATTCACTAAATTGAACCTGTGTAACAATATAGCTTCAGAACTTTCAGGGCCTGTTCAGCTTTTCAAAATGGTCTTGTGGTTCTAGCATAAAAAGAAAAATGGCACACCATTCAGCAACGTGAAAACGCCATCCTAAAAAAATGAAAAGTGGACAAAGAAGGCACTTGCCACTGCTGGCTGCAGGTAGGACATCGGGGCTGCTCCAACCGATGGGACCGTGAGCATCAGCATCGGGCTCGGACAGACTTGCACCCTGTTCGTTTCGCTGGTTTATTGTGCTGAAAGTACTGTTCGCTGGTTTGTTGTAAGAGAAAAACACTGCTGGATGGCTGCTGATTCTGCTGATAAGTCCAAACGAACAGGGTGTTGGCATGGCGACCAATGCGCACATAGGTTGCCCGTGCAGCGATAGCATAGTGTCACGGCCGCGCTGCTAGCCTGCTACCGGCCACTGACATCTGTTGTTGCATGGCGACGTGGCGCTAGCCCGAGCTTCTAGAGCTTGAGGAAGTCTTTATGGGTAGGGCTCCTTGTCTACAACACACATTGTGTTCGAAGTTTTAGTTCTTGGATGAGATACTGAATCCCTAAATGCATGTAACAAAAAATCAGATTAGTTGTCTTGGTGCCGACATGCTCCTCGACCTTCTTCCAAGTCGTTGCGTCCAAAGCTAGGAAAACAAATTCATGGCCATGAATTCCATTTCTTGCTCATCACTGAAAATCGATAGGAAAACACAATTCAGACTTATTCATAGATAAGTTCTGAACCAGAACGCTCATAGTTGTGTGACCAACATTACAGTTTTGATTCATAAATGAAATATCATCCATGAAGAAATTGAAATATACAGCATGATGTATATAGCAGACCATTTCCAATCGAAAAGCCTCTTGAGTAAAAGGTGGGCAGAAACATGTTTAACTCTGACAAATTCAGATGACAGAACCAGATGCAGAGGAGTATGACAATGTACCTGTACTTCAGATCAAAATTGCTTTCAATACATGTAGTGACTCACCAATCCTAAACTCCCAATCCCTCGACAACTACTTCACCTGTTCAAAATAGTTGAAAGAAAATGTGAACTGCAAAATGTTGGAAAGAAAAAATAATGGCTAGAGCAAGACTTAGCTACTTTCATGGAGTCTAATTAAATATGATAGACATATCTATCTTGGCCAGACACTTATCACCTCCTCTTTCATGGGAGTTCCCTGCAAGGATTCTTAATCAGCAATCAAACCAAATATATAGTATATAGTAAAAATAAATGATAAATGCATGTGATGCACTACCCATTATGAATGCCATAGTCAAAGAGAAAGTGAGGTGCACAGCCAACAAGAGTTTGGGCATACAATCCAAAGCTAAAACAAACAGACGTCTTTTTTTCCCTCTCATACACAATCTACATTGTCAAGAATCCATAATCCAGCAATAAATCTCTCATAATTTTTTGCGAGATTAAGGCACAAATAATTACCCACTATGCCATGGCAACACCTCTAGGAATCTACTACTTCCATAGTTTTTTAGCAAAGGAACATAACCTTGGCTCTCTTTTTCCCCAATACTTTGCTCCTTTGCTTCCTTGCTGAGATGAAGCAAAAGCGTGAATCTCTCTAACAAATACTTGAAACATACAAACACTTTTTAAACTTCTCGATCCCACTTTTTTAAATTCTCAATCCTGACCCAATGCAAAAATTCGTCATAGGCAAATCTAATATGCACAGTGATCAGCAGGAAGAAGAAAAAAAAGAACCAGCAATGCTCACCAAATCGCCTCAATGGCCTTGCCGAGGGATCATCAGCTTGTCGCCAAGAGCTGCCAGGCCATCCCATGGCTGAGATCATATATGTGCAGCTTAACCGGGTAACCATCTTGCACACGGTCACTCAAATCATCAGCCGCTCAGTTCAGATTCTTTTGAGGTTGGGACAAGAGGCACTCGCATCGGCGGGACGGCGGCGCGGAGGGACGTGTTGGCCCAGGCAAGCGCCGCTGCGGGGCGCGCGCCAGCGAAGTCAGGGCAGGGGCGGGGCGGTTGCGGCGACGTCTCCTTGGTGCCGATGCAAGCGATGAGCTCGATCCCACTCTCCTTTGGCGGCGCGGCCGTGCTGTCCGTCGACTACCACCGCTCGCCTGAGCATCGGTTCCCCACTGCCTACAACGACGGCCTCGCGGCGCTCCGCTTCCTCGACGATGGCAGGCCCGACATACACGGCCCTGCCGCCCCGCCGATCAACGCCGCATGCTGCTTCCTCGCGGGGGACAGCACGGGCGACAACATCGCGCACCACGTCGCCCGCCGCTACGCGCTGGACCCTTCCGCCTTTGCGAACCTCCGCCTCGCGGGCCTCATCCCCATCCAGCCATTCTTCGGCGGTGAGGAGCGCATGCCCACCGAGCTGCGGTTCGTCGGCGCGCCCATCGTCTCCGTGCCGCGCACCAACTGGATGTGGCGCGCGTTCCTGCCCCACGGCGCCGACCACACCCACGAGGCGTCGTCCCCCGAGGGCGCCACCGCGGGCATCGACGCCGCCGCCGCCACCGCCGGTTTCTTCCCACCCGCAACGGTCGTCATCGGCGGGTACGACCCGCTGCAGGACTGGCAACACCGGTACCGCAACGCGCTGTGCGGCAAGGGGAAGGTGGTAAGCTGGCTTCGGGCTGGGCGTCGTGCGCAAAGGCGGTTCCATCGCAGAGACGCTATGGAGGGAGCGGGGCGGGGCGGGGGCTGGGCGTCATGCGCAAAGGCGGTTCCATCGCAGAGACGCTATGGAGGGAGCGGGGCGGGGCGGGGCGTCTAGCGCTAAGGGTTACGATAGGGGTGAAGCGATTATGACTAATCAGACAATAACATTAGAATCTTTTTAGTTGTAAAGATTTGGTAATAATTATTCAACCGTTAACTAATTAGGCTCAAAACGTTTGTCTCGCAAAGTACAACTAAACTGTACAATTAGTTTTTAATTTTATCTACGTTTAATACTCTATGCATGTATCGTAAGTTTGATATGACGAGAATTTTTTTTACATAATGCACTTTTCAAAAAGTGAACACAGCCCAAGCGGTGACGAGCATAGTCTGGCCATTCTTGCATCCTGGATGGGCTTCGGTACCTCTGCTCTCGTTTTGTTCTGCATAATGGAGATCTGCATACCGCCCGCGGTGTGGCGAAGACAAACGTCATTTGGAGTGTGATGGACGTGTGGAGCAGCATCATTTGCAGCCAGAGCTGTGGGACACGATTTTTTTTTTTGGACCTCAAAGCATTGCTGCTGTGTTGGTAGGTAGTAGTCCGTAGTATTCACAGGGGACGCAAGGAAAGCAAGCAAACATCATCAGACGGACACAGACCTGCCTAGACCAAAGGCTTTACACCACTTTCTACCACCTCCTAGTTATTCCGCTCGCACACGCCGGCGCCCGAGTCACAACTCACAAGGCACGCACGGACGCGATCGGCTTGTACCACCAGTTCGGCCGGAGATATCTTGGGTTGGCTAGGCGGGCGGCGGGCCTCCGTCACCGTCCGCCGTTGCCACATCCAGCCCCAACCCATTCGGGAGGGAGGGGCAACTAGCCAACTAACGACGACGAAGCACGCACGCGGCCACAAGCGACCACCGCTCGGACCGGACGACCGCCATCAGTAGTTCAGTACCCGCTGTTGACGGGGAACACGTACGGCGGTGGCTGCAGGTAATCGCCGCAGAACTCGACGTCGTCTTCGTCTCCGCCGGTGCTATAGAACCCGCCGAAGTCGACGCCGCCCCCGTCGCTGCCGCCGCCACCGCAACCGGCATCCAGGAGCAACCGCGCCCTCTTGATGTTCGCGCCGTCATCCGGCTCCGTGCAGGCGGCGAACCCGGCATCGCCCCCGCCGGCGCCGGGCCCGCCACCCCCGGAGACGAGGCGGCGCACGGTGCTGTACGAGAAGATATTATACCAAGTAGGATACTTTATTTGTAACACTGTCCCTTCAGAGTATATAAGGAGGGGCAAGGGTCCCCTAGTCAATGGATGATAGATCATAATAACCAATATCTCAATACAAACAAACAGAGCACAGGACGTAGGGTATTATGTCACGATGACGACCTAAACCTGTATAAATATTGCGTCTCTGTTACCGTCCGATTCCTGATTACGTGCACCTCTACCAATCAATCTACCATTATGGGTATACCCTTCAGTGGACTGCCGATCATATCTCGTCGACAAGCATCCATGGCGAGTTCGGCTGGGGTGTAGGGAGGAGGCGACTGTCGAGGCCTGCTCGCACGCCAACCGCCCTGCTTGTGAGCCTTGTCGCCGGCACTCAAGCAAGCGGCACGCTCTGTTGCCGGCTCGCTGCACCACTGTTGCCTTGTCTCCGGCAAGGCGCAGCTTCGGAAGCTGCAATAGGAGGCGTTGTCGTGATTTCGCCCATGGGGGTGGCGCTGGCATGGGGGCTGAGCCAGTGTCGTTCGGGCCAGAGGCAGTGTGGGGGCGTTGTCGTGAGGATGGAGAGGGAGGGGATGAGTGGTGACACATGGGCCCCACGTCACTGAGATGGAGGCCAACATCCTACGTGGCGTGGTTAAACCCGCTCCACGTTGGACAAAACAGCTCTACCCGTGTCAAGGTGTTAAAAGTGAAAGGTTTTAACAATTGAGGTACCAGCATCAGACGGTTTTGTAGTTGATCGTCAAAATTAGACGAACCCAATAGTTGAGTGACCAAAGTGGACTTAATCCTATATATATATATATATATATATATATATATATATATATATATATATATATATATATATATATAGGATAATTTACCTTCCTAAACTTTCATCATAGTTCGATTTACCCCTTCCTCTTGGGTACCAGATCAGCAAAACCACCTAATAAAAACAAACGGTTTTAAAGTTGAAGGAGTCAGGGAGGCAAAAAAAATGGTTTTCTATGTTTAGGGAAGAAAATCGGACGACCTGTGTAGTTGAGGAAGAAAATCAGACTGACAGTGGTAGCTGCTGAGGAGGTAATTTGGACGATAGACGTAAATTGGATTCCCAGCCAGCCCGCCACCCCACCCCTACCACCCCCTCCCACCCCATGTTAGTTTTCACTGTATGGGCCAAACGAGCTGCAACGGTGTGTGTGTATGATTGAATCGGGCCATTGGAGAATAGTGTTCGGTCCAACTAAGTTCAGATCCTAATTTTGTTCAGAGAAGCTCCAGGGGAAGTAGAGACGATACAATCATCGCTAGAAACCAGCTAGCTAATCGAAACATATCCGGTCGTGGAGTGAAGAGACGACCTACTCACAAAGCCCAACACTTGAGACGGCATACAGTGTGATATACTGCGAAGAAAGCCATGGAGTCAGATGTTGTGGCGCTTTGACCAACCTGAATCCAGCCAGAATTGGAGCAAAGCACTGACGAGCATAGTCTGCCCATTCTTGCATCCTGATGAGATTTGGTACAGTACCTCTCATCTCTCCGAAGATCTCCTGCTTGCCGCCCGCGGTGTGGCGAAGACAAAGGTCATTTGGAGTTGCAAGACTATCAGCACTGGGGACATGTAAACGATCCTGGAGGAGACTTTTACAAGAAAACGAAGTTGCAGCGCTGTACACTAAAGGATCTGGAACGGGCGGCCGTCCGCTAAATCTAGTGGCCTCTGGGACGTCCGCTATCGGGCGTGAGGCCCACGAGCAGACGCTGCCGCGCGCGGAGAGGGAGACAGGGGAGAGAGAGACCGGGCAGAGGAAACACGAGAAAGAGAGGAGAGGGGGAGAGAAAAAATAAAATAATCTGACAAATGGGTCTAGTTAGAGACCGGGCAGAGGAAACGAGAAAGAGAGGAGAGGGGGGAGAAAAAATAAAATAATCTGACAAATGGGTCTAATTGTATAGAGTAGGAGATATAGATAATGATGAGTGGTATAGAGTAAGAAATATAGAGAATGATAAATGCGAAAGAATTAAGTACAGAAGAAGAGAATCTTGATGACCCGATCTTAATCTTGATGACCCGACCTAGGATGGATTTAGAGTCCAGTCCCACATGTGCGAATAGTCAATGGAAGTGTGCAGCAGCATCGAGCCTGTTTAGTTGCTCCCTCAACCCAAAAAAGTTTGCGCAGTATCCGTCACATCGAATCTTTGGACGTATACATGAAACATTAAATATAGATAAAAAAATAACTAATTGCACAGTTTGTCTGTAAATATCGAAACGAATCTTTTGAGCCTAGTTAGTCTATAATTAGATAAATTTTGTCAAATAAAACGAAAATGCTACAGTAGCCGAACCCAAACTTTTTCACTAAGGGCTTGTTCAGTTGCAAAATTTTTTACAAAATGACCCTGTAGCACGTTTCGTTGTTATTTGACAATTAGTGTCCAATCATGGTCTAATTAGGCTTAAAAGATTCGTCTCGTCCATTCGTCTAAACTGTGTAATTAATTTTATTTTTTATCTATATTTAATGCTTCGGCTGTGTTTAGATCCAAAATTTGGAGTGTCAAAATACATTGTAGCATTTCGTTTGTATTTGGTAATAATTGTCCAACCATTGACTAATTAGGCTCAAAACGTTCGTCTCGCAAAGTACAACCAAACTGTGCAATTAGTTTTTGATTTTATCCACATTTAGTACTCCATATATATATCGCAAGTTTGATGTGACGGGAAATCTTTTTTTGCATAGTGCACTTTTCAATGCATCTAAACACTGCCTTTCATGCATGTATCTAAAGATTCGATGTGACGGGGAATCTGAAAAATTTTGTAAAATTTTCTGGGAACTAAACCGGCCCTAACTAAACAACCTCATCATTTGCAGCTAGAGCTGTGGGACACGAAAGCATTTTTTCTTTTTTTTTTTTTGGAACCCAAAGCATTGCTGCTGTGTTGGTAGGTAGGGACTCCGTAGTATTCACAGGGGACGCAAGGAAAGCAAGCAAACATCACCAGACGGACCTGCCTAAACCAGAGGCTTTACACTACCACCTCCTGGTTATTCCGCTGGCACGAGTGCCTGTACACGTTCGCCGGCGCCCGAGTCACAACTCACAAGGCACACACGGACGCGAGCGGCTTGTACCACCAGTTCGCCGGAGATATCTTGGGTTGGCTAGGCGGGCCTCCGTCACCGTCCGCCGTTGCCACATCCAGCCCAAGCGATTCGTTCGGGAGGGGCAACTAACGACGACGAAGCACGCACGCGTCGATAAGCGACCACCGCTCGGACCGATGCCGGACCGGACGACCGCCAACAGTCAGTAGCCGCTGTTGACGGGGAACACGTACGGCGTTGGCTGCAGGTAATCGCCGCAGAAGCCGACGTCGTCTTCGTCTCCGCCGGTGCTATAGAACCCGCCGAAGTCGACGGCGCCCCCGTCGCTGCTGCCGCCGCCACCGCAACCGGCATCCAGGAGCAACCGCGCCCTCTTGATGTTGGCGCCGTCGTCCGGCTCCGTGCAGGCGGCGAACCCGGCGTCGCCCCCGCCGGCGCCGGGCCCGCCATCCCCGGAGACGAGGCGGCGCAGCACCTGCGGGTCGCCCGCGACCTTGATGAGGAACGCGAGCATCTGCTTGGGCCGGCGCTCCGTCTCCTGCACGCGGCGCCACATCGCGGCCACCTGCTCCTCGATGGCCCGCTGCTCCCGCCGCAGCCGGACCACCTCCGTGGCCACCGCGTCCTCGTCCACGGCGTTAACGTTGCCGGCGCAGACGACGTCGTCCTTATTGCGCCTGCCGCCGCCGTTCCCGCCGCTGCTCCGGCGGACGATCTGGCTCATGAGGTGCGTCTGCCCGCGCAGGAACGACACGTGCGCGAACTCCCACCGGTCCGGATCCACCTTCCGGAAGCCCTGGAGACAGACAGCAGGTCGTCGATCAGGTTCACGGATCACAAGAACTGAACAAACCACTTGATGTCAGTGAGAGAAAAAAAAATCACATACGTAGGTGTTGAGCTGGCGCACGAAGCTGGAGAAGTTGGAGTGCTTGAAGTGCGCGGGCAGCAGCGTCTGCGAGAAGACGAAGGGGTCGGCCACGACGAAGCTGTTGTTGTCCCTGCCCCACGCGATCACGGCGTCGGTCGCCGGGTCGTCCACCATGCGGTACGTCTTGGCCACGAACGGCGCCACACCGGCCGCGTTCACGGCCGCGCCGCCGCCGTTGGTCGCCATGGTTGTATCATCCATTACGCAGCAATCCCTTCACTGCCGCGCTGATCCCAACAGGTATACTAGTGGTGTATGGCTAGGCTAGGCTAGGTGTTGGTTGCTATTTGCGGCAATGGTGGTGGGCGCGGAAAGGGAAAGGGGAGGCGAGTAGGCGAGTGCCGCAGCCCGAGATGGCAAGGCGAGGAGGGTGACGAGCGGCATCATATACTACTTGTGGTGGGGTGGGTGCTCACCACTGTCCTTCGTCAGGAGGGGCGAGAGGGACAGCTGCCAAGTCAGGCCGGACGCGTGTCCCATGCCTGCAGCCTTCCGTGGCGCACTCCTGACCACAAGTTCCGCGCCTGCCTGACCGCTCGCTCGCCCCGTTCTTGCTGGCGCACGCGCATTGGGACACGGCTTTCGGTCTGGCCCGGACCGCAGGGTGGTCCCAGTATCTACTCCGGCAGGGAAGAAATGCCCCCGCCCCCTCGGAAAAATTAAGGCCTTGTTTAGATTTTAAAATTTGCCTCCTAAATTCACTGTACAGAATTCCTATTTCTGTCACATTAAAATGTCGGCACATATATGGAGTATTAAATATAGATGAAATCAAAAACTAATTATACAGTTTTGTTGTACTTTGCGAGACGAACATTTTAAGTCTAAATAATCAATATTTGGACAATTATTACCAAATACAAACAAAATTGCTACAGTGTGACGGGACACTTACTATGCAAACTTTGCCTACAAAGTTTGCCATCTAAACCAGGCCTAAGGGGATGTTTAGATGGTGACGTAAAATTTTTGGAAGTATAATAACTTTTTTTGTTTTTATTTAGTAATTAGTGTCAATCATAAACTAATTAGGTTCGAAAGATTCGTCTTATGATTTACAATCAAACTATGTAATTAGTTATTTTTTACCTATATTTAATGCTCTATGCATGCATCTAAAGATTTGATGTGACGGGGAATCTTGTAAAATTTTTAGAACTTTGCACCCTGTTCGTTTCGCTGGTTCAGCGGAATCAGCAGCCATCCAGCAGTATTTTTCTCTCACAATAAACCAGCGAGCAGTACTTTCAGCCACAATAATCCAGCGAAACGAACAGGCTGAAGAACCATCTAAAAAGTTTGGTTGTACTAAATGTATGAAGTACTAAATGTAGATAAAATCAAAAACTAATTGTCCAGTTTGGTTGTACTTTGTGAGATGAATGTTTTGAGCCTAATTAGTCAACGGTTGAATAATTATTACCAAATACACACGAAATGCTACAGTGTAGTGAATTTTAGCCTCTAAATTTAGGAACTGAACACAGCCTTAAGTGCAAGGACAAACTAGGCGATCTCATCATCAATGAATAGTACTCCCTTTTTTATAGCAAGGTGATGTCAATACTTTGTTGGATTAGTTGCATTATTGGTGTGCTGCTGCCGCGAGCGGGCACTGGGGCGAGTTGCCCATTCGGCGTTCGCCATTCCGTCGGCTGCCGAGCGCTACACCGCGTCCTGGATCCCGGCGCAGAACTCTAGTCACGTGCCCGCTGCGGCGCTCCCCACGTCGGTCCGGCGGCTGTTGCCGCGCGCCTTCCGTGGCACTGCCATGCATGGCGGGGCCCTACCGCGTGCGGTGCGAGCGGGTCATCTCGGGCTCGGCGGTCGCGGAACCTACCTGGGCGCGCCACGCGTGCCTGGGCACCCGCGCCCGTGGCAGCAGGTAGGAGCAGTGCCCTCCTCTCCCGTGCGCGCACGTCCCGCGGCCGCTTTTGCTTGCTCCGCGCAGCGGCGGCGGCAGCGGCACGTCAGTGGTCGGTCTTCTCTTAAAAAAAACCAAAAAAAAATGCTATAATATCCGTCACATCAAATGTTACGATACATGTATGAAGTACTAAATACAGATAAAAGAAAAAAAAACTAATTACACAATTTAATTGTAAATCACGAGACAAATTTTTTAAGCCTAATTAGTCCATAATTAGACACAAATTGTCAAATAAAACGAAAAGTACTACAGTAGCCGAACCCAAAATATTTCATCAACTAAACAGGCCCTAAATTTTTCCCTAAATTTCACTATAAAAAAGATATTTCTCGTCACATCAAAATGCCAGCACTTACATAGAGTGTTAAATATAAATAAAATCAAAAACTAATTACACAGTTTAGTTGTACTTTGTGAAACGAATCTTTTGAGCATAATTAATCAATATTTGAATAAAAATTTACAAATACAAACGAAATACTATAATAACAAATCTTTTACTATACAGATTTTAAACCTCCAAAATCGGATCGCCTTCGTCATAGCTCGTGGTCCTACCGCTCCTCTTCTTTATTAGCAGGTGCAGGGGCCGTGCCCTTCCGGGGGACACACGTGGCCACGCAGGCGCAGGCGCGCAGCACGCCAGCACGCAATGTCCGTAGCATAGCATGACGATGGCTAGCTGTTGACTTCCTTTCTCTGTACTCCGTACAGTAATAACGATCTTCAATTCAGGAGGTGTTTACTTCCCAAAAATTTTTGGTTTTGGGTACTGTAGCTTTTTATTTTATATGATAATTATTGTTCAATCATAGACTAATTAGGCTTAAAAGATTCGTCTCGCGATTTCACGGTAAACTGTATAATTAGTTTTTTATTTCGTCTCCATTTAATACTTCATATATATGCCGCAATATTCGATGTGATGTTTTGGGTGAAAATTTTTTTATCTAAACACCCCTCACTGCCCGTAGTCCATAGCATAGCGACGGAGGAGAGCGACAGTAGTCTGTGCGGCCGCACTTCCTGCCTCGTTTAGATGGGTGAATTGGGGGAGAAAAACACTGTATCAGAATTCCTGTAGCATTTCGTTTGTATTTGGTAAAAATTATCCAAATTTTGACTAACTAGGCTTAAAATGTTCGTCTCACAAAGTACAACAAAACTGTGTAATTAGTTTTTGATTTCATCAACATTTAGTACTCCATGTATTTGCCGACATTTTAATGTGATGGGGAATTTTCTTTTTGTATAGTGAAATTTGGAGGAAGAATAGGGGAACTAAACAAGGCGCCTGTGGCAAAGCGGGAAACGACCGGAGACGCTCTGCCAGTGCCAGGATACATGTTCACGCACAGCTGCTGCGCTTCCACGTCCAATGCGTCCTTCCAAACGGGTTTTTCGTAGGATTGGACGCTTGGGGTCTGTGCTGTGGACACGGGGAAAGCGAAACGAGAGGTGAGGTGCGGTGCGATGCGGGGCCTTGACAATTCGTGACTGAAGGGAGCCCTTCACTGCCCAGCGCGAGCTCTGCTCCTCCGTCCATGGACCATGGGCCATGCCACTGTTTGTCGTCGAGCCTCTGTCCATGGACCATGGGCCATGCCACTGTTTGTCGTCGAGCTGGTGGGGCCAAGGCCCCCGGGCTCGACGGCACCCGGCGCGCCCCGGATGCATGGGAGCCCCAAACGCCCCAACCCCTGTCGCTGTCGCGGTGACAAGTGAGAACGACGGGCTCTAGCGCGGTGCGCGTGTCTGCGTCAACACCGGGGTTGTTGTCAAAAAAAAAAAAAAAACACCGGGGCAGGTGCGGCGGCCTACTATGGCCTCGTTTAGATCTCCGACTCGGGGTGGCCAAATCTGCACAGTGCCATCATCGAGTACTGTAGCATTTTGTTTTTTATAATAATAATTGTCTAAATTTTGATTAATTAGATTTAAAATGTTCGTCTCGTAAAGTACAACAAAACTGTGCAATTAGTTTTTGATTTCATCTACATTTAGTACTCCATATATATGCCGACATTTTGATATGATGGGAAATCTTCTTTTTTATAGTGAAATTTGGGGTGAATTCTGGAATCTAAACAACACCTATTCGAAGGCGCAGCGTTATCACCTGTCTTTCTCAATTATGCGTTCTTATCTGTTAACAGTGTCCCCAACAGTATCACTTTAGCTAGCTCGCCTACTATTTCAAGGCCGTAGCGTCATCATCCTGTCTTTCTCAATTATTGCGTCCTATCTGTAGCGTCCCCAACAGTGTCACTTCCACCTACTATTTTAAGGCCGTAGCGTCATCACCCTGCGTTGCTATCTGTTAGAGCGTCCCAACAATGCCACTTCAGCCAGCTCTATACCAATTTATGTCAGCATTTTTCTTACGGAGAGGAGAGAGAAGATAGAAAATAGAAGAGATTATCTCTTATTTTAACACCTATCTCGCTCAGAAAACGAGATAGTATGTGAGCCTGCTCATAACGAGCGAGAGAGAAGAGAAGATATAGAATAAAAAATTATTTACATATAGGGTTCATATAATGAAGCAGTAGTAACCATGGTTTTTTTATCAGCCGAAATATCCCGATATTTTCGATATATCATGTTTATCCATAGGTGCCGATAAGAAATAATCTATCTTTTTCGTATAAATTTTGTTTAAATTTATTTAAATTTACTTAAATTCAAATTAAATTTTATTTGAATTTGGTCCGATATTTCCGATATATCCTGTTTATCCTCTTTATCTATGACCCCCGATAAATTTTAATTTCTAAAAATGAAAACCTTGGTAGTAACATGGCATGTATGAGCCAGCTGCTGTCTCGTACCGTTGAGATGCCCTTGCTGCATGTAGTAACGTCATTTGACCGTGACCTGTTGCACAGTGGACAATAGCTAAACCATACGTTCAGACTACCATTATATTAGCCTTGTCTATACTTTCAAAAAATATTAGCCTTGTCTATGCCGTTGTTTTTCTTAACCAAATCCAAAAGCGGACGGTGGTTGGTTTGAATCAGCAACATTTAGGGTTTCCAGCTGTAAGCTATGTTGTCTAGATACAGATACGAGTATCAGATACGATACATATCGGACACGCGGATACGTCATCTCTTGAAAAACACCGACACGGCACACGGGGATACGCCTAATTTGTTTTAATATAATAATTATTATATATATGAATTACAAGCTAAAAGTAATTATCTAGCAAGTTTTAACTTAAAACTTAGCAGCTTCAAAGCAAATTATGCAACACATTATTTGATTCAAAAAGTAAAAAAATAAAAAACCAAGAAACTTGCATAAAAGAAGTTATTTGACATCTAATCTCTCCTCAAACCTCCACAACCTCTTTTAGGTAGTTTTACCATTTCCTATTAGTGAAGGGGATTCAAACTTACGTCTGACCTAAGGGAATCACATATTATGGCAGCTAGGTAACGATACGAGGATAGAAGAGCTAATTGGTTTTCAAGATAGTTAGGCTACATAGGTTGTTTTCTAGTTTTTGGCAGTATCTAAGTTGACACAACCGTATCGGTTACGAGTATCCCAACCATAAAGTATCCAGTTTTCTTAGTGCGGCTGGAATACGTATCCGGCGTGTATCCAAGAAGTATCGGTATCCGCTGTAAGTAAGTGACCCATCGATGCAACGAAAAAGTGGGAATATTTAACCCATTGCCACTTTTAGGGGAGAGTGGCAATAGATTTGCCACCCACGTGAGAGAAATGGATGTGAGAGGAATTAATTGACCGTGGCTGAGAGTGGCAAATAGTTAAATGTCCCGAAAAAGTGTGGCAAAACAAGGAACGGCACCGGACGAACTGGCATTATTCACAAATCACAACGTGAGGGCCTAATGATCGAGGGAGAATTCGAGCTACACTGTTGCGCCAGGCGCTGCCTCTACGGAACAGAGATATTCCGAACTGACCGCTTTCGTTTTTTATATTATAATACAATTTTCTAATATGAAAAATTGTCAGTTTCAATTGATTTCACAACCATTTTTTATACTCTTTAATTGCTAAATGTAGAAATATCTCGAACTGACCGCTTTCGTTTTTCTATATTGTAATATCGTTTTCGACCGTTTTCATCCTTACTGCTGCCCACGGCGCGCGGCTCGCCACGCGTGCCTGGGCATCCGCGCCACGGCGCATGCAGATCAGCTGCATTCTCCCACCCGCGCGGAGCACGCACGACATGCGATGCGACATAGGCGCGTTGGATTTCCCACATGCCACATCATGCATCACGTTAGATTATACTGCTCGTACTCGTACTACGAGCAGTAGATCAGCGATGTCGACGATGATAGAGGCATAGAGTGCCAATTCGACCCCACCCTGTTCGCTTGAGCTACTTTTCAACCATGAAATAGTGTTGGTCTCTCACAATATTTCAACATAAGCATCAACATAAGCCAAATTTCAGCATAGGCGAAAAGAACAGTATGTGGAAAGGAGACAAACAAATCCTCCAATTGACACGGGGGCTTTGTGATTCACAGCAGGGCGCGAGGTCGTCGATCCAAATGGCGACCGCTCGGTTCGAAATGGCCGTGTGCTTCTGTGCGGTGCGGTGCGGTCCGAACGGAACGAGTAGTTTTCCTCAAAAAAACGGAACAAGCAACCCGAGGTGAGCGCGGCGCGCGAGTTGCCCATTCCCTTGGCTTCAGAAGCCTCGTCAGCTGCCGGCCGGTCGCCGCGCTCTGGCCTCTCACGTCGGTCCAGCGGTAGGCGACGCGCTCCCCGGCCATGTCCTGGGCTGGACGCCTGGACCCTTCCCGCCGGCGCGGTAGGTAGGCAGCCCAAGATCAACAACCCTCGTGTCCCGTTTGCGGCTCGCTCTCACGGTCTCACCCATGTCACTGTCAGCTCAGCTAGAATGCTCTAGCAGTAGAAAAGAGATACCAAGGCCTCGTTTAGTTGGAAGAATAGGGGAGAAAAACACTGTATCAGAATTCCTGTAGTATTTCGTTTGTATTTGGTAAAATTTATCCAAATTTTGACTAACTAGGCTTAAAATGTTCGTCTCGCGAAGTACAACATAACTGTGCAATTAGTTTTTGATTTCATCAACATTTAGTACTCCATGCATTTGCCGACATTTTGATGTGACGAGGAATCTTTTTTTTACATAGTGAAATTTAGGGAGAATTGGGGGAACTAAACAACGCCCAATACCATATCTGAGCGAATCCCCACAGGTTTCACAGCGGTCATTCGATCTTTATTGTGACCTCCTTCGTTAAACAAAGCAGCAGATACATGTGGCCTTGGTAAGTTTCATGGGTTTGGGATATCAAAAGAGGGTGTTCGGATATTAATAAAAAAATTAATTACAGAACTCACCCGTAAAATATAAGACGAATTTATTAAGACTAATTAATCCGTTATTAGCATATGTTTATTATAGCATGACATTGTCTGATCACGAACTAATTAGGCTCAAAAAATTCGTCTCGCAAAATACACACAATCTGTGTAATTAGTTATGTTTCAGTCTATATTTAATATTTTATACATATGTTTAAATATCCGATGTGATAGGATGTAAAGTTTTGAGGAGAAACTGAATGAAACCCAGTATGGCATGGGTTGATTATCTTGTCTGGTTACTATGGCCATGTTTAGATTGAAAATAATTTCAACCCGATAAATAGTACCACTTTCGTCTTATTTGATAAATATTGTCCAATCGTGGATCAACTAGGTTCAAAAGATTCATCTCATGATTTCTAACTAAACTGTGTAATTAGTTATTTTTTTTACCTACATTTAATACTCCATACAAACGGCTAAAAATTGATGTGATGGAGAGAGAGCGAAAAAACTTGGAATTTTAAGGGGAAGTAAACAAGGCCTATATTTATATACGCAGAGGCAGAACACGTACGGCATGCAACAGCGGTGTCACCACCGTCCATCCCATCCGTAGCATCGGCATTTGTCTTTTTTTTATTTTGTGCACCGTTATCTTTTTTTCAGGATCTCGTGTTGTGAACTTTGGGAGCCTGACCAGTCTACACTCAGATCACTGCTCATCCACAGTCTTCCTAGCCTGACCGTCCAATCAGCTGTCCAGCAGCCGCGTGATGCCTGCCACCATCGAGCGCGCGCCCCCTATCCACGCATCCGCATTGCCCACAAAAAAAAATACCACAAGAAACCTGCCTCGCATGGCTTGTTCATCTGGCTTATAATCCGTCTTATTCAGCTTGTTTTTTTAGCCGCAACAATATTTTTCTCTCATAAAAAATCAGTCAACGGTGTTTTTCAGCCGGCTTATAATTCAAACCGAACGGGGCCATAGTTTCTACCCTCTCGAAACCTCTACCTCTGCTACAGTAGAGAGAGGCGAAAGGGGGGCGACTTCAGATCCAGCCGGCACCGCCGGCGGAGAAGGCGGTCTTCCTCACTTCTGACGGCCATTTTGGCGTTGAGAGATGGGGGAGACCGTCGTTCTCTGTCTGGCTTGGTAGTTTAGGTCCTAGGTTGTCTAGGTTTGAGTCTCCGAGCGGCGATGGTGAGGCGGCGGCGTCGTCATCGTAGTGGAATAAGTCCCTCTGACCCGTCCCTACCTTGCCGGCATTCGCTCCGTCGCCGGTAAGGGGTCTGTGAGGGTGGGGATTCTCAGATTTGATGCCTCCACGGAGGTTCCGAGGCCGAGGTCCTTCTGTACAGGAGTCTGCTGTCGCCTGCTTCATCTGCGTTCGTTTGCCACGTCGGCGGCGATGATGGCGATGTGGTTTAGCGGCGAAGGGTGGAGCGGCTGCGAGTTCTGAGGTATGTGGGTTTGCGGATCTGGGAGTTTCTTCCATCTTCCGGTGGCGATCTCAGATCCTGGGCCATGGCGGAGGCATGGGGCGCGTCCCCGGCCGATGGTCTTCAATGGCGGTCTTCTTCTCGCCTTCATAGGTGAGATGCTACTGCAGCTCTTCTCAAAGATTTCTAGCAATGGTGCCTTTCATGGTCCTTGGGTGTGGTCTTCAATCTCTGTCTGGCTCCGGCATCGTTTTCTACGGTTTCGGTTCCCAACAGCGGTGGCCATCGGTGAGGCAGGCAGGCAGTGAGGCCTATTTTTTCTTTTCCTAGGGGCTTCTCTGCAAGTTCGATTGACACAGTTGTGCTCTGTATCCTTTTGTGTATGTACTGGTCTGTATGATGTCTTTGTACACTTTCCTTAACTTTTAATACAGTCTGGTTTTATTTAAAAAAACCTGCCTTGCGAGCCTCCGCCACCGCCGGGCTGTACGCGGCTGCCTCCACGCTCCTGCCGCCTCCGCCCACTGTGCGACGCCGCCGCCGCCAGAACGCCACCCCGTCTGCGCCCTCCGCTTGCCGACCGGCACGGCCAGGCCTCGGAGGGTGCCGCTGCGCCTGCATCAGTGCTGCCACCAGGCCGCTCCCTTCCTTCCTCTTAGTTCTGCCATGACTGCGGTCTCTGCCTCCCTTCTTCGTTGCAGCGAGCAAGGTCACCTCTCCTTCTCCCGCTCCCCTTCCCTCAACTCCCTCTCCTTACTACAGGGATCTGCCCTCCTCTCTCCTCTTCCTCGTAGCGAGCAAGGTCACCCTGACGGTGCGTGCGTGCCCAGGTGGCGAAAAAACTACTCCTCTTTTGATTGTTTGCGCAGGTCTGTATGCCTATCGCCTTCAGCGTTGTCTCATGCTGCGCCCTCAAAAAATCCAGGTATTCTTGGTGGACAACAGCCAATCTTGGCCTAGACGTGTTTCAGTGTTCTCCGATCCCACTAGCTTAGGGGGGTTAAGTTCCCGGAGTGAAAATTTTGGTTGTCACATTGGAGGTTCATGGGATATCGGAAGGGGTGTTTGATACTAATAAAAAACTAATTACATAACTCACCTGGAAACCGCGAGACGAATTTAGTAAGCCTAATTAATCCCATCATTAGCACATGTTTACTGTAGCATGATATTGTCAAATCATAGATTAATTAGGTTTAAAAAATTTGTCTCGTAAATTTATCGTAATCTGTGTAATTAGTTATTTTTTCGTCTATATTTAATACTACATGCATGTGTCCAAACATCTGATGTGACGGGGTGAAAATTTTTTAAGGGAGAGAAAACTTAACCCCCAAAACAAGTCAATTGGGACCTTCAATAATTTTTTTGAGGGGTCCGTATAGGTCTCTGCTCCAACAGAATGAGAAAATTTCTCTCCCAAAATCTCCTGTCATGTGAGGCCCATTTGTCAGTGGGTAATATTCTTCTCTATTTTTTTTTCACTGGCCCTCTCCTCCCAACGCGCGCTCTCTCTCTCCCTTTCCTCTCCGACCCGAGCGATTCCTCTCCGACACGAGCGACGGCGCCAACCCAAGCGACAACGGCGACACTCCCCTGCTCCCCACCTCTCTCTAGTCAAGCAGCGGTAGCGCTCCCCTGCTCCCCACCTCTCTTTCTAGCCGAGTGGCGGCGCTCCCCTGCTTGTCCACCTCGGCAGCGGCGGCAGTGGCTTGAATCTGCCATGGGAGGCAGGTCTCTCCCCGAGCTGCAGCTGGATCCTCCCCTACCCACGTCCAAGGAGCTCGATTTGTGCCTGGCAAAGCCTCGATTTGTGCCTGTCAGAGGTCGATCCGGTAAGGTAGGAGCTCTATTCGCTGGCCGTGGAGGCCGATCTGGAGCTCATGGCGATTGGGACCTCATCATGCTAGGGAGGATGACGACGGTTGCCCGTGAAACTTCACTCCCGCCAGGTATGCGGGGTGATTTGCGGGGAGGGATTGTTCCCCTTTTTTTAAGGGATGGAGGGCTGGTTTTGAGGGGGATGAGAAATTTTTTTTCTCATTGAGGATTGGATTGGAAGACTACTGGAGCATGCAAATCCCTTAAAATTTAGGTTTTTCTCATTAGGGGTGTGGATAGGGGGTGGAGATGCTCTGTGCAAATTTTACTTCCCAAGTTAGGTTTGGTTTAGTTCCCAAAAAATTTTACCTTCACCCGTCACAATGTTTGGACACATGCATGGAGTACTAAACGTAGACGAAAAAAACTAATTGCATAGTTCTTGAAGAAATCGCGAGACGAATCTTTTAAGCCTAATTAGTCCATGAAAAACCTTAAGTGCTACAGTAACCAACATGTGCTAATAACGGATTAATTAGTATCATTAGATTCGTCTCGTAGTTTTCTGACGGATTCTGTAATTTGTTTTTTTATTAGTATCAAAAACCTCTCCTAACATCCTTCCGACACATCCGATGTGACACCAAAAATTTTCTTTTCGTAAAATAACGCAGCATTATTGGTCAGCTGCATCCTTGCAGTTGTCTAAGGGCGTGTTTAGATCCAAAAATTTTAGGGAAAAATTTTCTGTAGCACTTTTCATTGTTATTTGGTAAAATTTGTCTAATCATAGACTAAATAGGTTTAAAAGATTCGTCTCGACATTTTCAAATAAACTTTGCAATTGGTTTTTTACCTACATTTAATACTCTATGCTTACATCTAAAGATTCGATATAACAGGTACTGCGTAAAAAATTTTAGGCCTTTTTGGCCATCTAAACGTGGCCTAACTGGTGTTGGTGAAAATTTGTGTAAGTAGACTTGAGATGCTGTGGCAGTTCCGTCGTGGACAATGCGCATGTCAAAATCCTTTAAACCCATCCATCGCCCACCTCCGCCAGTGTGGGCGTGTGCTGCTGCCGCTGCTGCCGCCTCCTGTGCACCGCGAACGGGCAGTCGGGGTCGAGTTGCCCATTCGGCATTTCCCTTCCCTCGAGGTCTCGTGAGTCACCGCCCCCAAGCCGCGGCGCTCCCCACGTCGGTCCGGCGGTCGCGGCTCTGACTCGCTTGGCCAGGTGGCGCCGTGGCGCGCACGGTGGTACTGGTACTGCCATGCATGGCGGGGCAATACCGCGTGCGGTGCGAGCGGGTCATCTCGGGCTCGGCGGTCGCGGAGCCTACCTGGGCGCGCCACGCGTGCCTGGGCACCCGCGCCCGTGGCAGCAGGTAGGAGCAGTGCCCTCCTCTCCCGTGCGCACACGTGCTTCCTCTGCGCAGGCGGCAGGCGGCAGAGCATGTCAGGGCATACAGTAGGTAGGAGTACCAGCAAGCCAGTGGTCCTACCGCTCCTCTTCTTTATTGGGCTGGTTCGGCTGGTGGAAAAGCCGACTGGTTTTGGCTGGTTGAATAGTATTCTGTAAGAGAGAATAAGCTGAAACCAGCCGAAATAAGCTGAAACCTGACCAGCAGAACAGGGCCATTACTCCTAGCAGGTGTAGCCTGTAGGGCCGTGCCCTGCCGGGGGACACACGTTGCCGTGCAGGCGCAGCACGCCAGCACGTCACGCAATGCTAGACTTGCCGCTGGACGATGGCTAGCTGTTGACTTCCTTTCTCCGTGACGATCCAACAGCCCGTTTAGTTGGCAAAATTTTCGAAGAAGCGTAACTGTAATAGTTTCGTTGTTATTTAATAATTAGTGTCTAATTATAGTCTAATTAGGTTTAAAAGATTTGTCTTGTCCATCTCGTCTAAACTGTGTAATTAATTTTATTTTTTATCTATATTTAATGATTCATATATACGTCAAAGATTCGATGTGACGAGAAATCTAAAAAGTTTGGCAAAATTTTTGGCATCTAAACAGTACAAGTACCTAAGGCCGTGTTTAGATTCCAATTTGGGATCCCAAATCTGCACAGTGCATATTAAATACGCACTGTATCAATTCGTTTGTATTTGGTAAAAATTATCTAAATTTTGACTAATTAGGCTCAAAATATTCGTCTCGCAAAGTACAACAAAACTGTGCAATTAGTTTTTAATTTTATCTATATTTAGTACTACATGCATGTGTCGGCATTTTGATGTGATAGGAATCTTCTTTTTACATAGTAGAATTTGGGGATGAAATTTGGGATCTAACCAGGGCGGGGAACGACCGGAGGCGCTGCTAACTGTTTAGGGTGTGTTTAGATCCATTGAAAAGTACACTATGCAAAAAAAAATTCTTCGTCACATCAAATTTGCGATACATATATGGAGTACTAAATGTGGATAAAATCAAAAACTAATTGCACAGTTTGGTTGTACTTTACGAGACGAACGTTTTTAGCCTAATTAGTCAATGATTGGACAATTATTACCGAATACAAACGAAATGCTACAGTATATTTTGACTATCCAAAATTTGAATCTAAACACAGCCTTAGATTCCAAATTTCATCCTCAAATTTCACTATGCAAAAAGAAGATTTCCATCACATCAAAATATCGGCACATGCATGGAGTACTAAATGTAGATGAAATTAAAAACTAATTGTACAGTTTTGTTGTACTTTACGAGACGAACATTTTAAGCCTAATTAGTCAAAGCTTGAATAATTTTTAACAAATACAAACAAATTGCTACAGTGCACATTTAATACGCACTGTGCAGATTTTAACCTCCAAATTGAGATCTAAACACGGCCCACGTCCAATGCGTCCTTCCTACTCCGGGGGAGTAATAAAGTCCTAACGGCCTTTTTCTGTAGGATTGGCCGCTTGGGCTCGTGTTGTGGACACGGGGAAAGTGAAACGAGACGTGCGGGGCCTTGACAAATGACAACTCGTGACTGAAGGGAGCCGCGCACCGCGAGCTCACTGTTTGTCGTCGAGCTGGTGGGGCCAAAGCCCCCGGGCTCGACGGCACGCGGCGCGCCCCGGATGCCCCAGCCGCGGCAGGGAGGGAGCGCGGATCGAAACACCTTCGCCAGCTCGGCGCCCCAACCCCTGTCGCTGTCGCTGTCGCGGTGAGAAGTGAGAACGACGGGCTCTAGCGCGGTGCGCGTGTCTGCGTCAACACCGGGTTGTTGTCAAAAAAAGAAAAAAGAAAAAAAGAAAAACACCGGGGCAGGTGCGGCGGCCTTGTTTAGATTCTTTACTGTACAGAATTTCTATTTCCCATCACATCAAAATACCAACACATATATGAAGTATTAAATATATAGATAAAATAAAAAACTAATTACACAGTTTTGTTGTACTTTACGAATATTTTAAACCTAATTAATCAATGTTTAGACAATTATTACCAAATAAAAATAAAATTGCTACAGTGTGACGCGACACTTACTCTACAAAGTTTAATTCCAAATTTTGGAATTTTGGCCTTGGTCTTGTTCAGTTCCCGAATTGGGACACCCGAATTCGCTACAGTGCACATTAAATGCGCACTGTAGCAATTCGTTTGTATTTGGTAAAAATTGTCTAAACTTTGACTAATTAGGTTTAAAATGTTCGTCTCGCAAAGTACAATAAAATTGTGTAATTAGTTTTTAATTTCATCTACATTTAATACTTCATACATGTGTTGATATTTCGATGTGACGGAGAATCTTCTTTTTGTATAGTGAAATTTGGGAAGAAGTTGGGAACTAAACAAGGGCCTCGTCTAGTTTCACGGTCACATCGGATGTTTGGTTGATGTCTGAAGGGCCTTGTCTAGTTTCACGGTCACATTGGATGTTTGGTTGATGTCTGAAGGAGTGTTTGATACTAATAAAAAATAAATTATAGAATTCATCTAAAAATTATGAGACGAATTTATTAAGACTAATTAATCTATTATTAGCATATGTTTACTGTAGTATGACATTGTCTAATCACAGACTAATTAAGCTTAAAAGATTTGTCTCACAAAATACACGTAATCTGTACAATTAATTATTTTTTAGTCTATATTTAATACTTTATGCATGTATCCAGATATGTGATGTGATGCGGTGTAAGGCCATGTTTAGATGGCGATCCTGAATCACTGTAGCAGTACTGTGCTACACTGTATCATTTTTGTTTTTATTTGGTAATAATTGTTCAAACATTGATTAATTAGACTTAAACATTTGTCTCGTATAGTATAATAAAACTGTACAATTAGTTTTTGATTTCATCTATATTTAGTACTCTATGCATATGCTGGTATTTTAATGTGATGATAATCTTCTTTTTGTATAGTAAAATTTAAGAGTGAATTTAAGGAACTAAATATGGCCTAAAATTTTAAGAAGAAACTCAACAAAACCTTTATCATGGTGCGCCGCACTGCACAACATGTCCGCATCAACGCCGGGTACACGTGGTGGGCAAAGCGGCGGCCTACTATTTCAAGGCCGTAGCGTCATCAGCCTTCCCCTTTGCCTTGTTTATATCTTCCCTAAGTTTACACCATGTACTATTGAATGTTTGACACATGCATGAAATATTAAATATAGATTAAAAAATAACTAATTGTATAGATTACAATTACTTTACTAGACGAATCTTTTAAGTCTAATTAGTCCATGATTTGACAAAAAAGTGCTACAGTAACATATGTGCTAATGACAGATTAATTAATCTTAACAAATTAGTCTCGTGGTTTACTGACTGATTCTATAATTTATTTTTTTATTAGTATCCGAACAACCTATACAACACCTCTACGTGACACCTAATATGACACTCCAAAACTTTGCGTCTTGCAACTACGACGCCAGTGTTGGTACCTGTTACTGCATGTACCAGTGACCACAGCGCTAGTACATGTAGGGTGTGTTTAGATGAAAAAATTTGGGTGAAAAGTTACTGTAGCACTTTTCGTTGTTATTTGGTAAAATTTGTCCAACCATGGATTAATTAGACTTAAAAGATTCGTCTTGAACTTTACAGACAAACTATGTAATTAGTTATTTTTTTATCTACATTTAATGTTTCATGTATGTGTTTAAAAATTCGATGTGATAAGTGGAAGAGGAAATATTTTGGGATGGCATGGCAAGTGAACGCGGCCGTAGTAGTAATAATAATAACGTCATTAGACTGTGACCACAGCACTAGTGCACAGTGGACCATACGTTCGGTCTACAATTATTGGCCTTGTACTAGTAGGCAATAATCGGAAGGGGGGATGGGGGTTCCGTGACTTGCACCTGTTCAACAAGGCCATGTTGGAGAAGCGAGACTTATCACTCGACCGGACAGCCGATGTGCTAGAGTGCTCAAGGGCAGATATTTCCACGATGGAGGATTTCATGAGGTGCACGAGAAAGAAACATGCTAGCCACACCTGGAGATCGATCCTTGCTGGGCGGGAGGTTCTGGAAAGAGGTCTGATCAAAAGGAAAGGCGATGGCAGCTCGACCAATATTTGGCGTACCAATGCATTTTGATGGAAAACCGATCACCCCAAGCGCTGACCAAGAACTAAATCAGGTTTGAGAACTCATGACGGAGGCGGGGCAGTGGGATGAAGGCGTCATTCGTGCCACTTTCATACCGATTGATGCTAATGCCATACTTGGGATCCCCCTCCGTTCGCAAGATGAGGACCGGTGGGCGCTGGACTTGGAGAAACACGGTGACTACACTGTAAAATCAGCTTATAGAAAGTTGGCGTCACCGCATTCCAATCAAGCCAATGCCTCAACTGATGATTCTTGGAAACAAATTTGGAGTTTCAAAGTACCGCCGAAGGTCAAAGTCTTCTGGTGGAGAGTACTACATGAGTTCATACCGGCAAAATATATCCTCCACCACCGTCATATTGAGCCGACTAGTTTCTGTGAAGTTTGTGGTTCGGATAGGGAGACAATCAAACATATTTTGACTGAATGCACAACAGCAAGACTGTTCTGGCGGGAGATGAAAGAATTGACAGGAACAAAGCTACCGCAACTACATCCTTTCACTTGGGCCAGTGATGTGTTAAAGGAGGATTTCTGCTCTGAATCAGATCGCAGCATCTTTACTATTGGTATGTATGCCTTATGGTTGCAGCGGAACAAACACCGTCACAGTGTTGATCAGCAGCCAATGAGAAGGGTTGTCCAATGGACTGTTGATTTGGCGCACGATCTATGGCTGTTGGCTCAGCCTCCATGACAACCAGCTGTGACTGTGACTAAGCCGAAGTGGAGAATGCCTCCTGAAGGATGCTTTAAGTGCAATTTTGATGGTGCTTACTACTCGGCCTGCGGCCAAGGGGCAACCGGAGCTGTGATCCGGGATCAGACTGGGACCTTCAGAGGTGGGAGAGCGCAGTGGCATGCAGTATGCCTAGATGCTTTGACGATAGAAGCCACAGCGTTTAAGAAGGCATCATATAGTTGCTCGTGATCTAGGCGTCCAAAGAATTCAGTGTGAAACAGACAGCCAAGAATTAGTGAAGCTTTGGGAGATGGGGGAACGACAGCGATCACGTATCTCGTCGATCATCAGGGGAATTAGAGGGCTTAGTAATATTTTTCAATCTTTTTCTCTGATGTATGTTCATAGATCTTGTAATCATGTAGCTCATACTCTAGCGAAGCAAATCTCAGATAGCATCAGGGTGGGTGAGTGGCACTTAGCCCCAACCTGCATTGCTAGTCTACTGACCGAAGATTGTAACCATGCTGCTCCTTGATTAATATCAGAAGCATTGTCGCAAAAAAACGACAATTTTTTTTAAAAAAATAAAAAGCGATATGTAAGGTTTATTTATAGAGCACACTGTGAACACAAGGTTGATACGTGCCCTTGTGGTTCGATTTGTAATGAGTGATTGTCAACGTGATCCACGACCGAGGTTGAGTTTGTGACCTAACCATGACGTGAGTTGGGTTGTGCGACATGTCTCTTGGCTTGTGGTGTGCAGGTGTAGAACTCGGAGGCGGTGATAGCGAGGTGAAGGTAAGTAGGGACGTGCCATGCCAATGGACTGGGAGCGGTGAAGGGCGGACGTGAGGCTTAGACCGAGGGACCAGGAGGCTGGATGACCAGCCGCGGTGGCTGATATCTGGGACATCGACAAGCGCAAGTGTACATGGGAGTGACCATGTTGACCGAGTCAAGACGGCGGACGTGCGAGTCGAGCGGGGCACATGAGGACTTGGCAGATGGACGGTCGAGGATGGCGGAGTGGCGGGGAACGCGTATGGAGTACGCTACTCGCGAGAGGTTTGGTGGTTTAGGTCTCAAAACCATCGGTGCCCGGTTTCATGGGTTTGGGCCTCAAAACCCGGACGAAGGTTCTGAGGAGGAACGAACGGCACGTGGCAGCATCAAGGAGTTCCGTCGGATGAAGATTACCTTGGGTTGGACCATAATGCCCTCGGGTTAAGTGGTTCGACTCAAAATATTTAAGAGCAAAACTGAGACTGTGTAATAGCCCTATTAAATAGGATGAGAGAGCTGTCACAGAACCTCCTAATTATGATGGCCCACATGTACCTGTCATTGTCATAATGACCTCTGACAGCCGTATTTATGTTCCTCATAACTAAAAACTCCTGCTTTCCTCTGAACAGGATCCAATCACAGGAGTATTGCAATATTACAATAGTTTATTCAAAATACCAACAGAGTAAAGTAGCGGAAGTCTTACAATAACTTATGTTTACAAACCATAGTTTCAGAACTTCAAACTTTATGTAGCATTATTACAAATCAGTAGTAAAGAAGTATCAGTAGTAACTTTATTACAAGCATACAAACGGGATGCCTTGCCCAGAGGCCACACAGTCTACTCGTTATCACTTTCTTCAGCCACAACGGTCATGCAACAAGGCTCAAAGTAGACTTGTTCATGAACCGCACCTGTAACAAGAGGTTTAACAAACCCTGAGTACGAGAGTACTCAACAAGACTTACCCGACTAATAAAAAGACTCCAAGGGCATGCTAGCTTTAGGGAATCAAGGTACGGGTATTCAAGAATCAAAATTTTCTTTTGCAGAAAAGCTTACTAAAGTATGTCCTTACCTTTAATATTTTACTTTTACCATTGATGGTTCATTAACCAACTCTAGGTGATCCTAATCTAGATCAAAGTAATTATCATCAAGACCCTTCTCATTCTTTCTTTCAATTTCAGTTCTTATCTACGATGCAGGACAGGTGATCGAGTCTCCATAACTGAGGAGCAAACGATGATTCGAACTGATTATACTCAGCTGGGGATCTCTAACCTCACGACGTATGTAGAACCAAATCTTACATATGTAAACCCTCATTTAGATCTCCCAAAACCAAAACGTGTCCATCGCCACCCGAGAGTACAGTACTCCTCGAACCCGGCCCGATTCTAGCCCCGAGGGTACACGCTACTCTCGCCATCTCTCCACTCCCAGTGCGAGGTTAGACGTTCTCGAAATAGAATCACCAACATTTTGGGCTTACCAAGGCATGAGGCTAGTTGCAAAGTCTCGAAACACAACACAGGACTGCAACGTACGGTCCTTAACTGACAAGGCAGAAACATTACATTGAGACTCCTTTCTCAATGTAAGTTAGCAGTGGTCAAACCACCCGCTCGATCTTCAAGTTCATTCTCATATTTCAATATTCATTAAGTATGCTGTCATGGCCAGGTAAACATTTCATTGAAAAAGCTTAACTCATAAGTATAGCGAAGCATACTATGCATTTTCAGTAAAACAGGTATCAAAGTGATATCGCAATAATCAAGGATGACAATGCAGCAATAGGGTTATCAACTCCTAATTACTTAAAGCAGTAAACCATAGTATGAATAATAAAGATTTGTAAAACTCAAGGTAGGGTTTAGATGCACCGGGGCTTGCCTTGCTCTGACGAGATGACTGACTCGGACTCGATGACTCCGACTTTCGGTCCAGAACCCATCGACGACAACTCTTTTCCGGAGGCTTGCTCGGCAACTTCAACTTCTTCGAAAGCGGAAACTACACGAGCATATAATATGTCTTAACATGATGCGATGATAAACATGATGCTTGATGATGATATGCCACGGTTTACGACTTGAGTACAACTTTCCTTCATGGTACAGTCGCAAACAGTAAAACCTACTAACTAATAGCAATAACTTAGGCGATACTAGCTTTTATTATCAAGTATGTTACTAACGAGCTCAAACATGAAATTAAGGTGCCAAAGATCACCAAAGATTAGTGACCTAAGGACATCATTCAATCAAAAGGGCACACAACACTTAAAGTTATCAATTTAACATTTATTTAACATTTAATTAATTAGGGCACAATTAATATTTGATCATACTTCATCTAAACAAGCTGAAACTTTTTCTATGGATTAATTATGACCTAAAACAGTGTCAAAATAAATTTCATGATTTTTGGATTAATATTTTAATTATTAAAATTCATGGAAGTTGCATTTAATATTTAATGGAACTAATTAAATATCCTGCACAAAGTAATCAAATTTAGCATGTAATATTTTTCCTAGGTAGTTTACACCTTGAAAAGCTTACACAAAATTTTTCATGATTTTTGGAGCTCTACACAATTTTTAATGAAATAAACAAATATCAGTACTATTCACATTTTGGAAAAAGAAAAACAAAACAAACTCGGGCCGACTCCCTTCATCTCTCTCTCCGGCTCAGCCCAGCAGAGCGGCCCGCTCGCGCGCTCGCCCGCTCGGCCCAGCATTGCGCGCGGCCCAGCATCGTGGCCTGCTTCGCGCGTGCTCTCCCCCTTTCTCTCGCTGACAGCCTGGCCCCGCTTGTCATCACCTTCCTCCACTCTCTCGCTCTCTCCCGCGCGCTCAGCCATGCCCGCGCGGTGGCCGGCTGACGAGCACAGCGTCGGTCACCCAACTGAGCGGCTCGACAACATCAACACGACCTAGCGACTCCATTTTCCTACCTAGCGGCTACACTACAGCGTCGGAAGGACCCTCCCGACGGCCATGGCGGACCGGCGGTCACGGTGACCGACGTTCCGGCAATCCGTGATGGTAGCGTCTAAAGCGGAGGCACGAGAAGCATCGGGAGCTCACAGTGATTGCAGCGAAGCACCCGGGAAGCTCGGAGCGGCGGTGGAGGATGCTGGCCACGTGAGGCGGCTCGGTCGCCGGAGTTGGGCACGGAAACGGGTGATGCGGCGGTTCGGGCGAGAAAACGGCTAGCTCAGTTGGTTCACTGGGTGCGCGAGGGCGAGGCGATCTTGCTGGTGCGGTTTGCGTGGCCGATGGAGGCTTAACGGCGGCAGCGGCGAGCGGCGGAGCTAGTGGCGGCGGCGGTGGCAAAACAGAGAAGAAAAGAAAAACAACGGCGACCTCGGTCGTATATATAGGCACGACCACGGTGATAAGTTCTGGAAGGCGCGCGTCGTCGCGCTGGCGGTCCTGGTCGCATGGGAAGGCCGTGGAAGCCTTCCGGCGGCTCGCCGGCGCCCATGTCGTGCGGTGGCCGACCGCCATTGGTGACGCCACTGTAGCACTCCCCGCCCAACTTTTCAAATTCGAACTATTTTCCCAAATTACTCTCAAATTCATGTAATAACTTGAAAAATTCCCAAGATATGAAATCTTTAGAATTTCAAGCTCTACAAGTTTTGTATGGAACACTTTTTCAAATTCTAACTGGATTTTGAAATTTGAGTTTAAATTCAAAAGGGGACACTTTTTGGAAATTTGGTAATTTAGAAATTACTTTGGATTTTATATTGAAACTTCAGAAACTCCAAACACTAAAGTTGTACATCTAGCCAAGACCTACAACTTTTCTATTCAAAACATTTTCAAATTCTGCCTCAATTTTGAAATTTGAGTTTGGGGATAAAAAGGGGTCAAATCTGAAATTTGCTTATTTTCAAAATTGCTCCACATTTTACACTAAAACTTTGAAAACTCTAAACACCAAAGTTGTAGCCCTTGAAAAGTTCTACAAACTTGGTTTTAAACTTTTTCCTAAATTTTGCTTAGATTTTAAATTATTTAAAAAGGGGTAAAATAGGGTTTTGGAATTTAGGGTTTTCGAAGGAGTTTTCAATTGAAATTTGTTGTTACCTTATTTAGTGATTACTTAATGATCAAACCATCATCCAAGGGCATCATTTTGACAAACATGACATGGTTGACTAAATGCCACTCTTGGTTGACAATTTAGCTTTTGAAACTCTTTTAATATTTTCCCAAATTTGAATTTAAATTCGAATCGGAAAACTCGTGACAAGTTTTTGGATTCCAATTCAAAATCAAACTTGGAGCTTCATTTTATGTATTGCACTTGAGCTCATACCCTACACTTGGCACTAGTGTGTAACACAGTCACACACCTCAAATTACGCAGGGCATGGACTAAGTATTTGCGGTGGCATTCAAAATTAGGGTTTTCGGTTCAAATCACACCACTGAGAAGCACATCCAATCTAGAACTGTAAACTCATTTTAATTAATGCATAACAGAGTTGACCTAATCATGGATGCTTTGCGATGCATTTTGATGACATGACAGATTAATTAGCAACTATAACACCCGGGGTGTTACAAGAGCCCCTTACCTCTTTCATTTTCCCTTCCTCCTTCCTTCCCTTAGCCCCCCTTAGGGTTCTAGTCAGAGAGGTCCATAAATTTATGGGATTTGTGCAAGAACACGTTTTGACAGCGGGAAAGGTGACCCTAGCCACCTTGTGTCCTCCGGGATTCAGTTTGTAAAGATTATGTCTTGTGTTCTTCGTGTTCTTCGCGAGTTCATTTTTGCCCTTTTCTTGGGTGGCTTGATTCGTCGTTTTGAGGCCGTTTTGATCCGTTCTTTTTTCATTGGTTTGATCTATGATGTGAGTTGAGCCTTTTCACCGAAGAAAATCAATCAATTCCTCACGAGATCGCAGATCGGGTCGAATCATGGTCTAGGGTTTGAAATCCAGTGTTTTTCGTTCCCCTTCGATTTCTCGTTGATTGGCTTCAAATTAGGCGATGATCTTTTAGAGATAGCTCCCCTATTGCCTTGTGAGCTTGAGGATCAAGTTTGGTTGCAGTTGGTGTTGATTTGGCCACAAGTCAGGTGAATCACGGAGAGTTGTTTTTCTGCTCTGTTCCGCGAGTCCCGGACAGTCCGGGTCCAAACCCCGGACAATCCGCGGGTCAGGGTCAAGCACAGGCGAGCCACATGCTTGGCTTCAGCCCCAGGCGCAGACAGTCCGCCCCTCCTGTTCTTGCCGCGAGCAGAACGTGTTTCCGAAGTTTGGGTTCGCTATTTTTGAATGGCGGATTGTCCGCGCTACAGTAGCGGACTGTCCGCAGTTCATTTTTTAGTAGCGTATAGAATCAGTTCCGGTCACTGTTCTCCGTCGCGTTTTGCCGCTGGACAGTCCGCCAGTTCTCCACGGACAGTCCGCCGCCGTGTCCTCATCCCAGGTCAGAACAGTTTTCAGTCTGTGTGTTTTTGGGACTTTGACCGGCTGACAGTCCGACCCCTGTCTCGGACAGTCCGGCAGCCCAGCCGCGGACAGCCCGCCGCCTCAGTCCGGACAGTCCGAGAGTGCACAGAAAGTGTTGTTTTCTCTCGGTGTTTCGGAGGTTCATTTCCATCGGTTCTCGAGTGTTCCAAAGTACTTCTCGGTCATCACCAGAGGTGTTCAGCCACCCGTTGGCTTGTGAACAACTCGCTCTTGTATGCGTTCGCTTTTGGGTTTTGAACTTGGGACAATGGCCAAAGATTTCGAAAGAAATTTGAGGCTCCCATCCACTCCCTTCTGGTCGTCGTTTTCGGTACTTCGCACATTTCTATGTATGAGGTGGTGGTTTTTCCTAACCAAATCTGTATGCGGACTCTGGTCTGGATCAGCCACATTTGGAGCACCAGTCATGTGGTTGGTTTCTAGATGCAAGTACGTGACCCATTGTTTGCAATGAAAAAGCGTGGCAGGACAAGGAACGGCACCAGGAGAACCGGCATTCACAAATCACAATTCACAACGTGAGGGTGCCTGGGGGAGCGAGGGAAAGGTCGATCGACACCGCCGCGCCAGGCGCTGCCTCTTGATTTGCATGGCGCCCATGCACAGCGGCTCGCCACACGTGTTTGGGCATCCGCGCCGATGGCGTCGTCAGACGATGATAGAGTCCTTTTGACCCTATCTTGGCCCTGTTCACTTGAGCATAAATGAACAGTGTTTTTCTCTTGTAACGAAGAAGCAGCAGTCGAATTTCATCGAGCCGAACAGGGGCCAAGGAGGGGACAGAGAAAGGAGGTGATCGATCCAAAAGGAGTCCTCCAGTTGACACACGGGCCTTGTGATTCACCGGCGTGCGATGCGCGAAAATGGCGGTGTGTCATCCCGAACGGAATGACCAGTTTTTTCTCCTTGAAAAACGCGGAACGAGCAGCGCCAGGTGAGCCGGCGAGTCGCCGCGCTCTGGCCTCTCGCGTCGGTCCGGCGGTAGGCGACGCGCTCCCCGGCCATGTCCGAACCCTTCCCGCCGGCAGGTAATTAAACGGGCAGCAAGGCCATGATATCCGTTTGCGGCTCGCTCTCACGGTATCACCCAACCCATGTCACTGTCACCTCAGCTAGAATTCTCTAGCAGTAGAAAAGTGATACCATATCTGAGCGAATCCCCACCAGGTTTCACAGCGGTCATTCCATATTTAACTGTAACCTCCTTCGTTAAACAAAGCAGCAGAGACACTACAGTGTGGCTTGATCTTCTCTTGTTTTTATATGCAGCGGCGGAGCACGTATGGCATGCAACAGCAGTGCGCGTCACCACCGTCCATCCCATATATCATATTTGATGGGACGATGACAAACAAGAGTGCTGACTCGACAGTACGAGTAACATGCTTATCCCAGCTGCCTAATCCTCTGTGTTCGCCGTGTGGTATGGATCGATGCTCCATACCACGCTTTGCAGCAAGCAGGTCGAGCTAGGGCATCATACACTCCATGACTCCAATTATTATTAGCGCAAACTCATGAAGGCCTTGTTCAGTTCCCCAATTCTCTCCCCTAATTCCACTATGCAAAAAGAAGATTCCCCGTCACATCAAAATGTCAGTAAATGCATGGAATACTAAATGTTGATGAAATCAAAAACTAATTGCATAGTTTTGTTGTACTTTGCGAGACGAACATTTTAAGCCTAGTTAGTCAAAATTTGGATAATTTTTACCAAATACAAACGAAATGCTACAGGAATTCTGATACAGTGTTTTTCTCCCCAATTCACCGATCTAAACAAGGCTGAAGTTATTGCGGGCAAACTTTACGAGTTGCGTGAAAATAGAACCGTCCGAAGAGACGGTGTGCTGCATGTTTTTTTGGGCAACAACAGAGTATCTTGTTTCTCAAACAAAATCGAGCACTACTCCTAATTCAAAGCATACTCCCTCCGTCCTTAAATATCTGTCGCTTTACGCTTCTCGAGAAACAACTTTAATTAAATATATATTAAGAATATTAATATTTATGATATATAATTAGTATCATTGGAAAGATCTTTGAATCTAGTTTTTTAATAAATTTATTTGGAGATACAAATATTGCACGTATAAACTATAAATCGAGTCAAACTTGCGGGCATAAAAACCGGAAACGACACTTAATTGGGGACAGAGAGAGTACGTTCTTTTCACGAATATGTTTTTCAACTATCATCATGAATATAGATTTAACGTCATATAAAAATCTACAGAGATCGTGGCGTTAATAAAGTTGTATCTTACGGACCACGCATTTCGCTGCCTTTAATCACATACGAGTATTTTGCATGAAAAGGACAAGGGCGTACGTGTAGTGTCCACGTTTATGCACGACATCAGCATATCTTTCTTCCAGGAAAAATAAAGTAGATAGAGGGGGGCATCATCAACTGCACTCTGACCTTTCCAAAATTGGTGGTGTCATTTTGCGTCACATCGAGCGATACAGCCACTCTAATTTAACCACTTTTAGCAAGTAAAACAACGATTAAATTTGGGGCGGGAGGGATGACCAGGTGGCCGGCCGCGAGATCAAGCTGGTAGTGTGAGGCCCGGGTTCCCGTGGCCAGGAGAAAAAACGGAGAGAATGGAATCTGTCTGGCTGGGGGCTGCCTGCCAGGGCCCAGGGGACAAAGCTAGCGAGCACGCCGGGGTGGGTAGCTCCGGCGCCGGCGTGTGTGGCCGCGCAACACCTTGCGCCCGCCCGTTGGTTGGAGCCTTGGAGCGCTCTCTCTGTCTGTGTCTTCCTCTCGCTTTCGTTGTCGCCGATAACGACGTGCGAGCCCGCGGCCGTCGTGATCAACCGCGGGCGGGGTGTGTGGCGGCCAGGAGCAGGCCCTGCTGGGCCCCTATGTTCTGTAATTGTCAAGCCGTAGCATCAGCATTTTGACTTTTTTTTGTGCACCGTTATCTTTTTTTCAGGATCTCGTGTCGTGAAATTTGGGAGTCCGACCAAAAGTAAAAAAAAGGCAGTAGTACAGATGTAGGTGCACTACAGGATTCAGACGCTTTGCCGGATGTCGAAAACACCCGGCAAATGCTACTTTGCACTCGGCAAAGCCTTTGCTGGGTGCAGCACTCGGCAAAGAGCCGCCGGCAAAAAGTTAGTTGACAAAGATTTCTTTGCCGGGTGCTTTTTATCGGACACCCGGCAAAGACTTTGCCGAGTGTAAACTCGGCACCCGGTAAAGAAAAGTGGCCGTCACGGCGCCGACTCCATCAGCCTTTGGTTTGCGGGGTGCCATGTCAGAGGCAACCGGCAAAGATTTTTAAAAATTTTTTTCCAAATTTTCTTGGCCGAGTGCCCTACCGGGAGACACTCGGCAAAGATTTTTTAATTTTTTTTATAATTTCTTTGCCGGATGCTATGTCAGAGGCACCCGGCAAAGATTTTTTTAATTTTTTTATAATTTCTTTGTCGGGTGTCACTCCTCTAGACATCCGGCAAAGAGTTTTTTTATTTTTTTAGTATTTTCTTTGCCAAGTGCCCTCTCAGGACGGCACCCGGCAAAGAATTTTTTTTAAAAAAATAAAAAAATCTTTGCCGGGTGCCCCTGGCACTCGGCAATGCGGAGAGGTGATGCTGAAACACCATCTCGAAATATGTAATTCATTACAGACAATGCTCTAAAGGCATATACTACTATGGTTATGTATCAACAGCTTCAGCGTCAATACAGAGGAATGGATTTTGCGTAAAATTATTGATCAGAGCCGAAACAGCAATCCCCGTATAGGCAAGAACAGGTAACCATCTATATTGTGCGTACAACGTTGCATAGGTACATCGCTAATGTGGAAAGGATTAGGCACAGAATTAAGCACATAGAGATTTGCAAGCAGATTACGCAGGTCAAAGATACCTGCATAATGATTATGAAACATGTGGGTAAGCAGGAAACTGAAAAATATTATGTGATCAGTACCAGCAGTCCTTACCCAAAGACGTTGCCTTGCTTGATGATGTCAATTCTGTGGTCCTTTCATGTCGAAAATGGTCAAGGTCGGTGACATTACCAAACTGCATGTGCATAGGACATTTTTTTGTTGAGAGAGCATGGACCCAAGGACTAAGGTAAGACATAAGTGATTAAATGTAGTTAAATAGAAAAGATACATTGTATATAATCAGTATATAATCCCAACGTACATGGGAGTTTATTTTAATCACAGGCTATACAACTCAAAAAAACATTTTCGTTGCCTGCAGCAAGCATCAGGAGATTGAAGATCATCAGCCTGTATGGGAGTTTATTTTCATGACAGGCTATACAACCAAAAGCAACATTTCCATCACCTGCATCCAGCATCCGGCGAAAAACAGGAGGTGTTCATGGGCGTGGCACTGAAATCAGTAAAAATCATTGTGCGCAGGAATGAAATCCGTGTGATAAACACCGGAATCAGATAGCAGTATGGAGGTTTGTCCTAAATTAGCATATCTATGAAATCTTAGCTGAGAAGACAAAGCAGGGAAAGCACCTAAAAAAGAGAGGCGCATGTTGAGATTAAGATGAAACCTGGAGGTGACAGAGGGAGGGACATACAGAGCAGACCTCGAGAGGCGGCAGTGGAAAGGGCCGCTTGCCCAATCAACCGCACAAAGGAAGAGACGGAGGGAGAGAGGATGCGGGGGAGGAGGCACGGGACAGCGGAGGAAAAGGGAACATGCACCTGCCGCGAGATCCGGTGGCTGAGCTGAGGCAGCGTTGGTGATGTCGCGTCCGTGCAGGTGGGCGCTCGAGTCAGCGGCGCGGGGAGGGGCGCGCCTCTACCGTGGCTGGTCCTCTTGCTGGCGCAGCCGGGCCGCGGCGGCCGGTGGCTAGGCTGCCATGCTGGGGTGCCGCGTTGCTGCTCCGCACAGGAAGCCGGGCGAGCCCAGGCTGGGCTGTATGGCCACCTGGCCCCGACGTCAACAACGGCTACCGACCGGGTGGCTGCTGCGTTGCGAGGACCAGACAGAGGCGTGGACTGCGGACACGCGAGGAGGGCGGCCTCGTGCGCACCGTCATTGCGGCCTCAGCGGCGGAGGTGGGGGCGGTATGGGAGGATGTGGGACTGACGGCAGAGAAGGGTGGATCTGGATCTGGGGAGGAAAGGTGGAGCGGGAGGGCGAGCGGGGGCGTGCGGGTGGGTGGGAGGGAGGGAGAGAGTGACTGAGCGAGGAGTGTTGGGCCGGCCAGCTGGGCTTTTAGGTTAGAACCTTTGCCGGGTGCCGGGCTCAGAGGCACCCGGCAAAGTATTTTTTTATTTTTTTAAAATTCTTTGTCGGGTGCCTCTGACCTGGCACCTGGCAAAGAATTTTTTTTATTTTTTTTAAATTTCTTTGTCGGGTGCCCCTGATTTGGCACCCGGCAAAGATTTTTTTATTTTTTTTAAATTTCTTTGTCGGGTGCCCGCTGATCTGGCACCCGGCAAAGGCTTCTTTGCTGGGGGCCCACGGTGGCACCCGACGAATTAATTTTTTTTTTGTTTTTTAGCCTTATTTTTTGTGGGGCCTTGCTACAGTAAATAAATCCCTATTTCAAAATTTGGGATAATTTTGAGTTTTTGAACTATATTTCCTTAATTTTTTTGTTTCATTGAATTTTTGCGACTATTCCAAATTTGAATTGCGGGTATATGAAATAATGGAATTTGGTTATTCAAAAAATGGTATTCATGATATTTAGGGTATGTCGAGGCTGTATGCAGGAAGTGGCATGAATTTTCACGCATCATGTTGTCGTAACATGACGATGTACTCACGGGGAAAGTGTATTTAAATTATATAAAATCCAAACAAAGTCTGAAAAATCACGAAACTTGTCGATGTGTCTTGTTGTTGCATGTGGAGGCCGTGGTAAAAAATTCAAAAAGTTTCTAGCAAGTTGTGACGTCGGATACCTAAAACCCATACATCTCCACATATGTGATCACATGTTATTGCAAGTGGAGATGTCTGGGTTTTAGGCATCCGACGTCGCAACTTGCTCAAAACTTTCTCAATTTTTTACCACGGCCTCCAAATCAATAACAAGAAACCTCGACAAGTTTCGTGATTTTCGGACATCATTTGGATTTTATATAATTTAAATAAACTTTCCCCGCGATTACCTCATCATGTTATGACAACATGATGGTCGTAATTTAATACGAGTTTCTGGATACGGCGTCAACATACGCCAAACATCATGAATATCATTTTTTGAATGACCGAATTCCATTATTTCATATACCTGCAGATTAAATTTAGAGTAGTCGGAAAAATTCAAGTGAATGAAAATAATTAAAGAAATATAGTATAAAAAGTCAAAAATGTCCCAAATTTTGATATGGAGTTATAATTACTGTACCAAGGCCCTAGAAAAAAATAGGGCCAAAAACATAAAAAAATTATAATTTGCCGGATGCCAAACCTGGCCCACTGGCAAAGAAGTCTTTGCCGGGTGCCAGCTTAGGAGGCACCCGGCAAAGAATTTTTTTTAAAAAAAATAAAAATTCTTTGTCGGGTGCCTAACGGCGTGGCACCCGGCAAAGGCTGACGGCAGGTGGCCGCCGTCACGCCGGTCACCTTTGCCGGCGGCCATATTTTGCCGGGTGTCCGGGACCCGGCAAAGACTAATTTTTGCCGACGGCTGTAATTTGCCGGGTGCCTGGCACCCGGCAAAGGCTGGTTTGCCGGAGGCCTTTCTTTGCCGGGTGCCGCCAGGTCTGGCATCCGGCAAATTATTTTACACCCGGCGAATCAGCTGTTTCCTGTAGTGGTGCAAACATAAGGTTGATACGTGTCCTTATGATTTGGATTTGTGATGAGTGACTGTCTTTTTTTTACAAAAATGATGAGTGATTGTCAAAATGATTCACGTCTTGGGTGAGTTTGTGAACTAACCATGGCGTAAGTTACGCTGTGCAACATGTCTCTTAGCTTGTGGTGCGCAGGTGTGGAGCTCGGAGGTGGTGGTCGACGGCGAGGTGAAGGTCAAGTAGGGACGTGCCGTGCCAATGGACCGGGAGCGGTGAAAAACTGACGTGAGGCTTGGACCGAGGGACTAAGAGGCCGGTGACCAGCCGCGGTGGCTGATATTTGAGGACATCGCAAGTGTATATGGGAATGACCGTATTGATCGAGTCAAGACGACGAACATGTAAGTCGAGCGAGGCTCTGGAAGACTTCGCCCGGGCGGTCGAGGACGGAGGTGACACGCGTCAAGTGACGGGGGATGCGTTTGGAGTACGCTACTCGTGGCGCTTTGGTGGGTTCAGCCTCAAAAACCACCTGGTGATGGTTTCGTAGATTTAGACTCAAAATTCGAGCGGAGGTTCTGAGGAGGAACGGACGGCACGTGCCAGCATCGAGGAATTCGCGTCGAGGCGAAGCTATCTCATGAAGGGCACGGTGACCGTCGGATGAAAGACTATCTTGGGTTGGACCATAACGCACTCAGGTTAAGTGGTTCGATTCAAAATATCTAGGGGCGTGTTTGGGATTGTGTAATAGCTGCGAACACAAGGTTGAAATGTGTCCTTGTGTTTCGTTTTTGTCATGAGTGATTGTCAATGTGATTCACGAAGAAGGTTAAGTGGTGACTAACCCTACCATGGCGAAAGCTATGTGTGCGATATGTCTCTTGGCTTGTGTTGTGCAGGTGTAGAGCTCGGAGGCGGTGGTCGACGGTGGGGTGAAGGTCAAGCAGAGACGTGCTGTGCTGATGGACTGGGAGTGGCGAAGGGCGGACGTGAGGCTTGGATCGAGGGACCAGGAGGTGGGTTGATCAGCCGCTGTGGCTGACATCTAGGACATCGACAAACGCAAGTGTACATAGGAGTGACCGTGTTGACCGAGTTAAGACGGAAGACGTGTAAGTCGAGCGGGGCTCAGAGGACTTGGCGGCTGGCCAGTCGAGGACAGTGGTGACAGGCGTCGATGCGGGGGACGCGTATAGAGTACGCTACTCGCGAGCGGGTTTGGTGGTTTGAGCCTCAAAACCATCGGTGGCGGGTTTACGGGTTTGGGCCTCAAAACCCAGGTGAAGGTTCCGAGGAGAAACAGACAGCAGGTGGCAGCATCGAGGAGTTCGCATCGAGGTGAAGCTATTGATAAGGAGGCGTGGTGGCCGTCAGATGAAGATGAGACCCGGTTGGACCATAATGCCTTTGGGCTAAGTGGTTTCACTTAATTATATCTAGGAGCAAAACTGGGATTGTGTAATAACCCTGTTAAATAGGATGAGGGAACCCCCATCTCCCTCACCTCCTCCATTTGTATTTTCTTTCATCCTTTGTTAGGGTTTCCCCTCCCCTTAGGTGCTTGTGATAGAGATGTCCACTAATCCATGTGTTTAGTGAAAACATCTAGGCCCCTAGAGTTGGTTTTAGCAATTGATGACAACGCAACATTATCATGACTAACGTGTGTTTTGCAGAAACTTTAGTAAGTTAGGTCATGGGAATGGTGACTGTTTTGGGCACTATGGTTTTCATGCCCTTTGATGGAAATTGTTTCGGTTTTCAAAGGATTAACGTCAAGATTAAGGACGGTTAGTTTCGGACGTCAAGGAGTTGAGTTACGTTCGGAATAGTCATTAGGATCTTCGTTTTTCTCCTTTGGCCGTACTATAAAGGGGGCATGAGCGAGTAGCTTGACCTAGGTGAGTCTATTTGTTTAGGTGTGGTGCACACTTGTCAAACTTAGCACTAGGTAGCTCAGGTGAAACCCAAAGTTTAGTTGGAAGAAACTCGGTTCAAGTTGCGTCACGATTCAAAGTTTTTTGAGCCTTTTATTCTCGACCGGACGCGGTCTCTGCCTTGACCGGACGCGTCCAGTCAGTACTGGCAGTCACCACAGAATCAATACGATCGACCGGACGCGGTCCTCCCATGGACCGGACGCGTAGATCGTGTTGACCAGAGTCAGAGAAGGTAAGTGTCGTGATCGGACGCAGCTAAAAACTTGATCAGACGCATTCTTTAATGCATAACAACTCAAATTTTATCTTTTGTTGAATTAATGTACCAAGAAAAACCCGTATTTCATTCGACAAACATGTTAATGGAGCATTTGTGCCTATAAAATATAATGTCTAACTAACAAGCCTACAAAAGTCTATTATATTAGTGGTTAAGAGGAATAATTATAAAATGAACATTTTTTGTTTGTGCCTGCAACAAATTACTTGAGGACTTGCATATTAGGAAACTAGCACTTCCTTGATGGTTTCCAATTTCATCCAAGGAAATATGTATTACTTTTTCGGTTTGTAAAAATATTCAAGGAAATAAGCAATTACTTTGGCGGTTTATAATAACACTCAAGAAAATATTAAATTACCTTGGCAGTTTGTTCTAGCACTCAAGAAAAGGTGAAAATACTTCGGAGGTTTGGGTTAGCACTAAGAAAATGCATTTCCGTGAAGGCTTCGTACAACCCCGGCCCAAAGGTAATAATGATGTATTCTAGGGTTTCAATTTTGCTTCTGAAGGAAAATATTAGCCGCCAAGACATTCTATTTGGTGGCAGTGTATGGTTTTGCACGCCCATCAAGTAGAGTTAATAAGGTGAACGAAATATTACAGGTTGGTTCAAATATCACTGGAGACTTCGTTAAATCAAAGGACAACTATTTACCACGTGGTCAACTTATTTCCGTGGGCCTAACAATCTTGTGTTGCTTCTGCGCAGTTTCCAACAAATTAGTTACGTATTTAGTTTGGTTTCACAAATCTGTACCAGTTCTCTGGGAATCGTCAGAGCAAACATTTTCATCAACATCTATATAGTGTTACACACTGGTACAGGTGGTTTAGTAGTAGTGTACAACCGTGACATAAGGTATGATGATCAGATATTCATTCACCATTGCATCATGTATACACAAATAAATATTTAAAGATCTCTGTAAATGTTGCACAATTTTCACTGCCTCACGTGTTACACGTACGTTTACACTCTCCAGCGTGATCGTAAGCTGATGAAGGCAGTAATCCATAAGAAAAAAACGATCTTTTACCTTGTCAAAGTCAAAGATCAAAAGGCATTTGGAGTAGCAACATTATTATTTTATCTGCCTCAAGCACCCAGCAGCAGAGAGCAGGTTTATGCATTAGCTCCAAGACAGCGCGCGTTGACTGGCAGTTAGCCAACGCGCCACCACTGAAGCCGCAGCTCCCCAGCTTTGCATCCGCCATTCACACAAAGTTAGTAGAAAATGCCCTAAATAGTTTACTGTTTACCAAGCATGCATTAGCCCAAATTTGTTATTATTTGTAGCATAAGATCATGCGTCTCCACGCAGTGCTGCCTTTAACCTCTGTACCACCCTCTCAACGCCTCCCTCTGCGACCTGCAATGCAAAAGATCCATATCATACTGGATAAGCGATTCATCATGAAGCAAAAATCATTTGCTCGAAAGAAAGTTTGCAAAATCGAACAAGAAATCATGCCCAAATATGTGAGAAATTGAAAGAACAATACAATATAACATTTCGATCCAATGAGTAAACTGCATGCATGCGTACAAATTTAATTAATTAACGACGACGAGACGAGGACTTGCTTACCAGCGTGTGGATGGTGTAGATGGCCCTAGCGCCGACAACAGAGAAGTGCGCGTTCTGAACCTCGCCGCCGGCCTCCTCCACGGCGCGCACCGCGCGGTGGAACGACGCCCCCTCGCTCGCACTACAGCAGCCAGTGGCTTCCCCGAGTGCCAGTTGCACTCGGGGAAGGCCCAATTGTGCTCGGGGAAGCCTTCCCCGAGTGCAACACTTGGGGAAGAGCCTCCGGCTAATCCTCTAACGGGAAAGGCGGCTTCCCCGAGTGCCGAAAATTGTGCACTCGGGGAAGGCTTCGCCGAGTGCCGTGCTGGCACTCGGGGAAGATTTGACGCCGTCGGCCGACGGCCAACGCCGTTTTCTTTTCTTTTTTTATTTTCTTCCCCGAGTGTTTTTCTTCCCCGAGTGCAACACTCGGGGAAGATTTTTTGTCTCTTTTTTAAAAAAAACCCTCTTCCCCGAGTGCCGCAGCCCAGGCACTCGGGGAAGAAATTTATTTTTTTTAAAAAAAAACCCTCTTTCCGGAGTGCCGCAGCCCAGGCACTCGGGGAAGCCTGTTTTTTTATTTTTTAAAAAATCTAACCACAGCATGTAATATATGATTCGAATTCAAATTCAAATCTAATGACCACATATATACATATATTCATCCACAAACGCACGAGCATTTCATAAAAAAAAGACCACAGCATTTCATAAAAAAAAGACCACAGCAATCAGTAAATGCCACTACACAATATGCTACTGTGAAGCCGGTATTGCTAACATATATCACTCTGAGATGTCCCTAGTAATAAATTGTACAACTTACTTGTAAAGGCAATATTATATGCCAGACTGTCCTCAGAAAGTAAAAGCGCGATGATAAGTGTCAAAAGGAGAAAGGAAGATCATCAGAAGAATAGCATACAAGAGAACCTGCAAAGAGGCAAGAAGATATGTCAATTAGTTCACTACCCTGGATCTGAAAATTGGCGCATGAGTATGGAATATATGCAGATCAGCTATTTGTCCACCCACTGTCACTGCATTTTAAAAATCCCAAATAGTTCAATATGAGGCCAATATATTTCTCAAAAGCATAAAGAACTATCCAATTTAAATACCCAGGAGATCTGGTTATCATAAGCTTGAGGATCTTGCAAGCTCAGGCACATGTTAGACAGACTTGTCAAAACTATATACATTCTATATGGCACAGAATCGATAATATATTGGTGTATCGCTTCCAGAAAAAAACAGGTCAAAACTGATTTAAGCAATTTCTGTTTGCAACGTCAAATATTAGTAAAACCATCACTTCTAGAAAAATCAAGCATGAATCTTCAACTCCTATTTGCAATTACAATTTTTCATTTTAGCTTTCAGGCCCCCCTGATTCCAATTGACTCAACAACAAGCTTGTACCAATAAAAACAGAAATGATCAGCAACAATTTTACAAGAAAGCAACAAATTCCTAATAATTTTACATGATGGAAGAACAAGGAAGCAGGAGCCTAACCCATTCAGATACAATTACATGTAGATCCTCCCAGACCTTATTGGGTTCCTTTTCTCTGAATCATCGACCATGTCAAAAGACCAAGCACAAGGACCAGAAGTGTTTTTTGAGTTGGATATTTTCTTACTTGGTGGGTGCCTGACAAGAATGACAAAAATATTAGAAGTATTGTCTTACAATAACATGCATTAGGTTTCATTACGCTTACCTTCCCACTTCAAAAGTTAAGTGCCCTCGTCATCCATCACTGAATGATCAGAAAAGAGATCATGTGAGGAAGGAATCCCTTTAATGAACAATGAAACTGAAAGATTTCAAAGCAGAAAAAGCGTAGTCATATTTTAATAAGAGTAAGGCACATGCTGACATTTTAATAAGAATGACAGAAACGAAAAGATTCCTAATAATTTTTGCATGACGTAATAACAATGCACCAACCCTGTCCTCCCCTAATCCCATGTTGTGGCACTACCACAGCTGCTTCACCCATCACTCAAAGGCCTCCCCTAATCCCATCACTTAGTCATTACCACCACTGCTCCATCGATGAAAGCAACAACACCACAACATGATCCCATCCGAGCAAACTGAAATAAACCGATGAAAGCAACATCATCACAACACAATCCAATCTGATATATTTTTTAATAAAAAGAACATAAAATTCCTGCTAGTTGACCATACTGTTCCAAATTCTGATAGCCTATAACCTGTTTCGTATATACACCAATACATCATGGATCCAAAGTCCACACTATTATTATTCTATTTAAAACAAGGAGAAGCATAAAAAGTTAAAATGAGAGAAAATGAAGGCAAATGATTTATTCACGTGATACATTTCACTGTAACAGGCATAACGAACAGAAAGCTTGTACTCCTGTTAATAAGATTAAAAGATGTGTAGTGTTTATCTTTTTGGCTCCCGTTTGATTATGGTTGACACACAGTTCAGTTCTAAAATAACAGTAGCATCCGTTAAAATAACTACTGAGGTGACTAATAAGTAATAGCAATTTAATCAATGCCCCCAAAAGTCAATGGCTAGTTTATCATTTGCTGCTAAAAGGGTAGTGCTCTGAAGACAAAAGGGGACAAACTGTTCCGCTTTTCAGATGGCACGCCAATTACTGTGAAGACAAAAGGCAAGAAGAGAGTTTATTTTCCTGGCACACCAATTACTTCATCTAGATATGTTAGGTTCAAGGATGAAAGGAAACCAAAAAAAATATATTTCTTCCTCGCTAAAGTAACATTTATAGATTCCAGCAAAAGGTACAAACCTCACGAGGTCGTAGAGAAACAGTTCCCTCATTATTGTAAGGGCTATGGACCGTCAAATCCATAAGTGCCTCACCTACAAGGTACGAACAGGAAAAAATTTGTTTCAGTAAACAGCGCTCGCACACAACTGAAATCTACACAATCAAACTCGGTCATGCAGATTTGGCAAAATTTATGCAGAATTACAGGGAACCTTATCACATAAATTCCAAAAAAAACGTATCGAGAGGCGGCAATTAGAGAATTCATCTGAAACAACATGGAATTACAAATATGGAACCTGCACATGTGTCACCTCCAAACGAATACTTATTGTGACTACACAGAGAAATGCCACCTGAAGGTCCACATGGAGGAGGGGATTATCTGTCGCTTCCTTGGAGCTTTAACCTGGAGCCTTCGAGATCTGGAAGAGAACATGAGGGAGAGAGAGAAAGGATGGAGCTTTAACCTGCACGCGATGAGGTGCTTGAGCTGGTGGTCCACGGGCGAGCTGCACCCGTTGTGCGCGCCTCGCGCCGCCGCCGGGAGCGCGGCCCGCCGCCGACCAGGAGGGGAGGAAAGGGTCGCCGTCGCGCCTCCGCCAGGAGGGCGGCCCGCCGTCACCGTGGGCACGACCCCCTTCCCCGTGCGCGCCGCCGGCCAGGAGGGGAGAAGAGGGGACGCAGCGCCTCCGCGAGGAGCGCGCCCGCCGCCGCCGTGGGTGCGGCCCCTTCCCGCGCGCACCGGAGGGAGGTGGATGCGGCGCTGAAGAGAAGTGGATCGGGGAGATAGAGTGTGGTCTCAACATGAAACCCTAGCTTGTTGTATATATACCAGCCCTTGGGATTGGGCCTATTGGGCTACGCTTGGGATCAGGCCGTTTCGATTGCAGCCCAACAAATGTAAAATGTTTCTTTTAATAATTATATAAATTCCCCAAAAAAAATTATATAAATCCATTTAAATGATAAAAATGATCACCAAAAAGTAAAAAAATTAAAGAGTATAAAAAATTGTACTCATCAAGATCTAACATGTAGCCATGCAAGTTTTTAGGATTTTCTAACAAAATTTTGAATTATTACAATTATTTTTATGGTAATTTTGAAACTTTAAATATAAATTTAGGAGACTAACACTTTCTAAGATTAAAAAATATAATATATAAAAAATGTAGATCTTGATGAGTTGTACAATCTTGGTATTCAAAAGTTTTTCATCTGAGGTCATTTAGTGTCTCATTTGACCAAGTTTGACCAAGTCAAATTTTGTATTTTAAAAAAAGGACACTTCGACTGCAGTTTTGAAACCCTAAATGGGTTCAAATGGAAAAGACATGAATACCATATTTGTTAAAATCATCAAGGTGTACATTTATTGTAATGGCCAACTTTTCATTTGACAAAATTTGAATCATTCAAATTTTGAATTTTAAAATTTTGACAACTACAGACCAGTTTTTGAAACCCTAAATGGTCTCAACTCGAAAAGTCATGAATACCGAGATTGGTCCACTCATCAAGATCTAAATTTGATACATATGTCATTTTTACATTTGACAAAGTGTTAGAAAGTGTAGTTCTAAATCCACAAGTCTCACATATAGTTTCATAAAGTCTATGTGAGATTCAAGATTTTGTGACTAGTGTTTACTAACACTTTCTCAAATACAAAAATGACATATATATAAAATGTAGATCTTGATGAATTATTCAATCCTGGTATTCAAAAGTTTTCCATTTGAGGTCATTTAGTGCCTCGTGTGACCAAGTTTGACCAAGTCACGTCTTGGATTTTTTAAACATGTGACTAGAGTTTACTAAAACTTTCTCAAATGGAAACATGAACTATCTAGAAAATGTAGACTTTGATGAGTTCTAACACCTTTGTATTCAGAAGTTTTTCATCTGGGGTCATTTAGTGCCTCATTTGACCAAGTTTGACCAAGTCAAATCTTGGATTTTTAAAAAACGACACTTTAACTGAACCCTAGATGGTCTCAAATACAAAAGTCATGAATACAAAGTATGTCAAACTCATCGAGATCTACATTTGGTGTAATGGTCAACTTTTCATTTGACAAAGTTTGAACCACTGAAATTTTAAATTTTGAATTTTTCACAACTACATGCCAGTTTTCGAAACCCCAGATGGTCTCAACTCGAAAAGTCATGAATACCAAGATTGGTCCACTCATCAAGATCTACATTTGATACACAGGCCATTTTTGCATTTGATAAAGTGTTAGGAAAGTGTAGTTGTAAATCCACATGTCACGCACATAGTTTCTTAAAGTCTATGTGAGATTTAAGATTTTGTGACTAGTGTTTACTAACACTTTCTTAAAATGTAAAAATTGTCTATGTATCAAATGTAGACCTTGATGAGTTCTAACATCTTTGTATTTAAAAGTTTTTCATCTGGGGTCATTTAGTGCCTCATTTGACCTCCTCATGTGATCATATATGGAGATGTCCGGAGATGTCTGGGTTTTAGGCATCCGACGTCGCTAATTGCTCGAAACCTTCTCAATTTTTTATCATAGCCTTTACATGCTATAACACGACGTCCAGTCAAGTTTCGTGATTTTCGGACTTCGTTTGGATTTTATATAATTTAAATACACTTTTCCTGCAAGTTGTTCGCGATGGTACGGCGACAAGATGGTTGACATTTCATGTGGCTTCCTGGAAACGGACTCAACATACACCAAATAACATGAATATGATTTTTTGAATCACCATATTCCATTATTTCATGCGCCTGCAGTTCAAATCGGAAGTGTGCAAAAAATTCAAAGAAACGAAAAAAACTAACGAAATATACCAAACAAAGTCAAAAGTGTCCCAAATTTGAACAAGGAGTTTGAAATGATGTGGGAAGGCATCACAAAAAAACTAGAGCAAAAAAACAAAAAAAATAAAAATTCTTCCCCGAGTGCCAGGAGGAGGCACTCGGGGAAGAGGTCTCTTCCCCGAGTGCCAAATTCTGACACTCGGGGAAGAGGCCTCTTCCCCGAGTGTCAGGAGCAGGCACTCGGGGAAGAGACATCTTCCCCGAGTGCCAAATTCTAACACTCGGGGAAGCTTAAAAAAAAAGAAAAAACGTAACGGCGTGCGAAGGCGAACCGTCATGTATAATTTTCTTCTCCGAGTACCTCTCTTCCCCGAGTGTAACACTCGGGGAAGAGGACCTTCCCCGAGTGTCGTTCTTCCCCGAGTGCCTATAAATCTGGGGCACTCGGGGAAGCCTCTCTTCCCCGAGTGCATTTCTTCCCCGAGTGCAACACTCGGGGAAGAGCTAGTTCCCCGAGTGCACGTTTTTTTGGCACTCAGGGAAGCCACAGACACTCGGGAAATTTCAGTTCTCCTGTAGTGTCGGCGGCGCGCCGGTGACGAGGATGGCGTGCTGGCCCGACCCCAGGTGCTGCACCTCCACCTCCGCGGCCCCAGCAGAGGAGGAGCCGGAGCCCTGGGACGACGAAGCCCTTGCGGACGCCATCAGCTCCTGCTTCCTCTCCTTGAGCTTCTCCACTCTCTCCGTCGTCTGCCTGATGTAGGCCGCCGCTTCCTCCAGCCTGTCCGGCCGAGTCATCGCCGGTGGCCCACGCTGAGGTACACACATCGATCGATCAGGTACGATCATATACCATCATGCATGAGATCTCATTTCTTTCATCAATTTCATTCACACATATATATAATTATGAAATTAACAACTAGTGGTACGTCAAGATGCATGCATGGACGATGATGATATATATGCGATGATGAATGAGCACTAACTGCGGCTGCAGACGACGGCGAGCTGCCGGCGCGGACGAGCGTGTCGAGGCGGGAATAGAGGGCGTTCATCTGATTCCGGCGGTTGCGCTCCACCGTCTTCCTGTCAGGCTTACCTCCTCCGCCGGCGGCGGGGCCACCAAAAGGAGGAGGCGGCAGCGGCAGCGGCGGCGGCATCTCCTTGGGCGGCGGTTAATGCCGATCAGTCGGCGTCACTTGTAGGATGTTTGGCCGGTTCTTCAGTGTGGGAGGCGCGCGCGTCCTGTCTCGCCGGCGGTATATATATGGGCTGCTAACGGGTCGGGTTTTCTTACTGTTGTCGTAGTAGACTAGACTAGCTTGCAGTGGTCAATTGTATTCCATGAGAATTTAGCACTTTTTCTTTCCCTTTCTAATTGAAGTATAACAATGAATAGTCAACACCGATCGTCCTTTTATTTGCTTTTGTTTTTAGAGTCTCTGCGGACCGTCCTTTGAAGTATGAACTTGAAGCGGACTATATGTGTATACATAGACTGAACGATTCAAAAGTAATTTTCCTAGGAAATGTTCAGCAATGAGCACTATATGAATAGCGTGTTATAAAAAATTCTTCAAAAATAAAAAATATTTGTTGGTAGCTTCCAATAATAATTTAGTCATTATATATTAGATATATTTCCCCTCTGCAATTATAAAAAGTAACCCTGAGTATGCATTCTAAATTACTCATGTTAGCCATTATAAATGATAATCTAAAGTACCAACCCCTTAATTTGCACACAAATTATTCACTTTTGCCTAAAATATAATCAACATAAATCCTAATTAACTTTGACTGATCCTCAATATAGATCTCACTACCGGAGCCGGCTGCTTTGCCGAGGGCCCCAGGCTCTCGGCAAAGCCTCTAAGGCCCTCGGCAAAGCGCCCTCGGCGAAAATCCGATCGACAAAGGCTTCTTTGCCGAGAGCCATTTATCAGGCAGTGCCCGACGCTCGGCAAAGCGCAAAATAAAAAAATGCGAACAAAAACCTGAAATTTTTTTAATCGGGGGAGGGGCCCACTGGCAAGTCGCGGCATTTTTCATGCAAAATTCGCAGCTACGCGGTCGGCGAGATTCAAACTTGTGACCTCTCCCTCACGCGATACCTCTTCTGCCACCTGCACTACACACTCACATGCGTCTATATGTCGTTTCGGTTACTCAAATATTATACTAAACCAAGTGAAAATTGATTGTTTGAGGCCCTAAACGAATTCAAATCAAAATGTTGTCAACTACAAAGTTTCATAACTTTTCGAGCTCTACATTTTTCATATAGAAAGTTTTTCCATCCGAGGTCTTTTGAAAAATTCAAATTTTAAAATTTTGAATTTCAAACTTAGTTTTGCATGACAAGATGAATTCAAATGAAAAAGTGGTCAACTACAATGTTTCATAACTTTTCGAGATCTACAAACTTCATTTAGGAAGTTTTTCCATCCGAAATTGTGGTGCTAACATTGTTCACAAATCTTATATATCTCTATTGTAATTTCAGATGAGAGACATATAGATTTTGTGAACAACGTAATTATTACTTTGTCGAATGAAGAAATGACTAATATAAAGTTTGTAGATCATGAGAAGTTATGAAACTTTGTAGTTGAAAACTTTTTTATTTGAATTTGTTTAGGGCACCAAAATGTGGTTTGAAAAATTGCTTTGCCGAATGTTTTACTTTGGGCATCAAAACAATAGAATATCTTGTTTCTCAAACAAAATCGAGCTCAACTCCTAAGTCAAAGCATACGTTCTTTTCACGAATATGTTTTTCAACTATCATCATGAATATATATTTAACGTCATATAAAAATCTACAGAGATCGTGGCGTTAATAAAGTTGTATCTTACAGACCACGCATTTCGCTGCCTTTAATCACATACGAGTATTTTGCATGAAAAGGACAAGGGCGTACGTGTAGTGTCCACGTTTATGCACGACATCAGCATATCTTTTTTCCAAGAAAAATAAAGTAGCTAGAGGTGTGTGTGTGTGGGGTGGTGGGGGGGGGGGGGGGGGCATCGTCAACTGCACTCTGACCTTTCCAAAATTGGTGGTGTCATTTTGCGTCACATCGACCGATACAGCCACTCTAATTTAACCAGGTGGCCGCGAGATCAAGCTGGTAGTGTGAGGCCCGGGTTCCCGTGGCCAGGAGAAAAAGCGGAGAGAATCGAATCTGTCTGGCTGCCAGGGCCCAGGGAGATCGAGGGGACAAAGCTAGCGAGCACGCCGGGGTGGGTAGCTCCGGCGCCGGCGTGCGCATGTGGCTGCGCAACACCTTGCGCCCGCCCGTTGGTTGGTTTATGATGAGTGAATGTCAACGTGTTTCACGTCTTGGATGAGTTTGTGAACTAACCATGGCGTGAGTTGGGTTGTGCAACATGTCTCTTGGCTTGTGGTGCGTAAGTGTGGAGCTCGAAGGCGGTGGTCGACGACGAGGTGAAGGTCGAGTAGGGACGTGTCGTGCCAATGGACCGGGAGCTGTGAAGGACTGACGTGAGGCTTGGACCGAGGGACCAGGAGGCCAGGTGATCAGCCATGGTGGCTAACATCTGGGGATATCGCAAGTGTATATGGGAGTGACCATGTTGATCGAGTCAAGACGGCGGACATGCAAGTGGAGCGAGGCTCTGGAAGACTTGGCGTCTGGGCGGTCGAGGACGGAGGTGACACGCTGAAAGGTCCAAATGGCTAGAGGGGGGTGAATAGCCTATTTAAAATTCTACAAGCTTCACTAAACAACCACGTTAGTATAAAAGATGGCTAAGCTAATTCTAGCACTAACTCAACTACACTATGCAAGCCACCTATATAATTCTAGTGAAGCAAGGCTATGATCTCTAATACACACCAATAAGACTAAGTCACTAAGCTACTTACTCCTATATGATAAAAGCTACACTAAGCAAACTACACTAGGACTAGTACAAGAAAGTAAAGAGCAAGTGACTTAATTCTTATACCAATGATGTAGAGAAGTAATGCACTAGAAGAATTAATCGCAATGATCAACCACAAGAGAAATCCTCGGCAAAGAGATGACACACAATTTTTACCGAGGTTCACTTGCTTCCCGGCAAGCTACTCCTCGTTGTGGTGATGCACCCACTTGTCAGTTCGCGAGCTAATCGACTATCAAGAGTCGAGCCCTCGGCGGGCGCCGCACAACCGCACACAAGATGGGGATCCTCCAAGCCACGAGCTCCACTAGAGTATCCAATTTACGAACTCCCACGGGAAAGGATCAAGAACCCCTTACAACACTTGGTGAGGGCTCCAACAATCTCCAATTGCGAGCTCAATCACCTCCGCTGCTCCAAGCCGTCTACCGTGTCGGGAAACACGGAAGAGTAACAAGAAATCTACAACAACTCGAAGATCAAGTGCCTCTAGAATACAACTCTCAAGCAATGCACTTGAATCTCACTCAATCTCACTCAAGATGTGCAACCAAGCAAAGAGATGAGTGGAGGGGTTGTTCTCTAGCTCAAAGTATGTCTCTAGATCTCAAAATGTGCAAGAGTTTCCCTCAAACCCCGGCCAACTTCTATTTATAGCGAAGGGGTATGCAGCTAGCCGTTACCGGACGACGCAGCGAAAAACGTGATGACCGGACGCACCGGTCAGGGTGACCGGACGCGTCCGGTCACTACCAGACAAGCAGAAATAGTGCGCATCAGAAGGAGTCGTTGCCATGACTGGACGCGCTCCAGCGTTTGACCGAACGCGCTGCACCCGGCGTCCGGTCGGAGTCCAGAGAGCTCCCACCGTGACCGGACGTGTCCGATCGCATGCGACCGGACGCGGCGTGCGTCCGATCGGCTCTACGTCAAGCACTGCACCTCTGGGCGCCTGACCGGACGCTCCGGTTCCCTGAGGGACCGGACGCGCCGGTCGCGCGTTCTTCTTCTGTGCCCAGGTGAACTGACCGGATGCGCTGGTCAGGCTAGACCAGCGTCCGGTTAAACCGAGACCACGTCTGGTGCAGCGTCCGGTCACCTCTGTGACCTCCGTTCGCCTCCGTTTCTTCTCCAACTTCGCAAATGTGCTAACACCACCAAGTGTACACCATCATGTGCATGTGTGTTAGCATTTCACAAACATTTTCAAGGCGTTACATTAGCTCTCTACTAGATCCTAATGCATATGCTCAAGACATTGATCTAGTGGCACTTGATTTCCGAGCTAACCGTGATTGCCCCTCTTGATAGTCGGCTATGTATCCTAAACCCGGTCAATCACTTCTCTACTCATCTTAGACCGGCAAAAGGAAAACCCTATGGTTATACCTTTGCCTTGCGCTCTTAGATCCTTCTCCTCCACTTGATCATCATGTCCATCATTTTATGTGCATTCCTTCATGATCTTGCTCATCATTTCATGCACCAAAAACATGTGCTCTTGTGGCCATCTCTCCATACTATTTTCACCTCCATCACATGTTGCTTATGCCTAGCTTAATCATACTTGATACAATAGCATTAGCAACTTGGTGTCATTAATTACTAAAACCAAACTTGGGCTTTCACACGCGTCGAGTAGCGAGGATGTGTATGGAGTACGCTACTCGCGGCGCTTTGGTGGGTTCAGCCTCAAAAACCACCTGGTGATGGTTTCGTGGGTTTAGCCTCAAAACCCGAGCGGAGGCTCTGAGGAGGAACGGACGGCACGTGCCGGCATTGAGGCGTTCGCGTCGAGGCGAAGCTATCTCATGAAGGGCGCGGTGGTCGTTGAATGAAGACTATCTCGAGTTGGACCATAATGCATTCGGGTTAAGTAGTTCGACTCAAAATAGCTAGGAGCGTGTTTGAAATTGGGTAATAGCCCTGATAAATAAGGATAATGGAGTCACAATCTCCCTCACCTCTTGCCATTTCATCCTTACACCTCTCTAAGTTTTCCTCCCCCTCTAGGTTCTTCTCAAGAGGTCCACTGATAAACTAGTGTCCTAGTGTAATTGAACATGAGATTTTTGTTGGGAATGGGGGCCCTAATCTCTTCGTGTCCTCCGGGATTTGATTTGTGAGGTGCTTTTGTGAATCGCGTTCGTGTTCTTCACGTTTTTATTTTTCCCTTTCTTTCTTGTCTTGATTCATCATTTTAAGAGCGTTTTGACTCGTTCTTTTTATCTGAGATAGACCAGGACGTGAGTTGATCTCTTCCACTGAAGGATTTCATCTAACTCCTCACGAGTTCATAGATTGAGGCGAATCAAGTTTTAGGGTTGAAAAACTAGGGTTTATCACATTTTCTTGTTTTCCCGTTGATTGGCTTTGTTTTGGGCGATGATCTTCTAGGAGTAGCCTACCAACTCTGTGGTAATCCTCTCTGCAAAGTTTCAAGTCATTCCGAGTTGATTTAATCGAGTTTTGGGTGTTTGAATCGATTTTTCCTGAGAACTGCTCGTAAATACCAGACACGTCCGGTGTGAATGTCGGACGTGTCCGGTAGGTCAAACTTTCGTGTTTGGAGCTCAAATTTGGTGGAGACCTACCTCAAGTGTCTAGAAGCTGCGGTTAAAATTTCATAATTTTTGGACACCATTTGCTAGGGCTTTCGATTTTTCTCCCAAAGTCGCTCTGTGCTGTTCAGCATACCGGACACGTCTGGTATTTGCTGAGACTGTGCTCAGTTCAGCAGGTTTTCTGAGCTTGTGCTTATCGGACGTGTCCGGTGCAGTTCCTGGACAGGTTCGGTGTGAGTTGCTAGCGTGTTGTTTCTTCCGCGGTTTGTTCGTTTGAGCTCCGATTTGTTTTTCGTCTGTTGCGCTGACTTTGTGGTGAACCGCTATGTTCCTAGGGAGCATCCATCCAATCATTTGGATTGTGGGCATCACAATGTTTGGTTTATGTGTTTGCCGGTGAATTTAGGATAGTGATTGAAAAATTTTGAAATAAATTTATAGCTCCCAGTCATCCTCTTTCATCGCCGTTTTCGATCGTTCAGCACGAGCGCACGCACGTCACAGAGCACTCGACGCGAGGGCTGTGCTACGCAGCCTACGCTGTGTGTGCAAGGTAATAAATAGCGGTGGTAGCGGCCGCAATTGCACCCGCAATAGCGGTAGTGGTCCATTGCCGCTACCGCTATGAGGTAGCGCTCTGAACTTTGCATCTTGGAACTTTGCGGCCGCAATTTTGAATAACGGGCCGATATTGCGGCCGCAATTGCACGTAGCAGGCCGCAATAGCATGGAAGCAAATATCCCTAATTAGTCCACCCCACTATGACTCACACCTCAAATTCAAATACTCACGCATCGGTTGTAAAACTTAAAATTATTCATGATATATGCACTTAAAATTATTTATACTCATTATTCATGGTATATGTACTTAAAATTATATGGAACTATCGCGGTGCCGTTATTGGAACTTATCGTCCGCAATATCGCCCGCTATCCGCAATCCGCTACCTCGACGCCAATCCGCTACCAACCCGCTATACGCTATTTAGTACCTTGTGTGTGTACGTACCACTTGGCACTCCATGAATTTATTTATTATATTATGAAACTGAGTTCGCGTATCGGCCAGAAGCCTACAGGACACATTTCAGTCACACACCCACGCACATGACGAATACGTCCACCGCCTATCAGTTGATACCCAACACTGGCCCACTGCAGCACTACCTTTGGGTCCAATAAAGCACGGGCCTTTCTTTTCATTTTGCTTTTATCCCTACAGTAATGTAGGGGCAGGCGTCCGTCCGATCGAACGCCGTCATCCTGGGCCTACGCGCTACCGGCCCAATAAGCCTATCTCCTCCTCTCTACATCTCTCTCAAAAAAAATATCTCCCCACTTCCTCACCCATGGCACGCTTCACGGAGCCATGCGGCCGTCCGTCCGCACCACTCCGTATTCGTTGCCGCAGCCATCTCCTTGCACGCGTCATCCTGTGTTGTTTGTTCCTCACTCCTGCCCATCGCACGGTCCACCCGCGCCTCTTACTCCTTGCTTTCGCAGTCCCACCCACTGTGCGCCGCTCGTTCCAGCGCCATCGGCCGCGCTGCCCGCTCTGCTGATGCTGATGGTGCCGTCGAGTGCCTCATGTCGGTCCCGACTGAGCCAAGGGCTCACATGAGCGTGGCCAGCGCTAGTGGTGCTCATGCACCGCTGGCTCCCACCTTGAGGCCGGAATCAACCGGTCTCGACCTCCCCTCCCATATGTTGTAAATGTATGTTTCAAGTGTTTCACATATTTCAGGGATATGTTGCAAGTGCTTTTATATGGATGTTGCAAAAGTGGATTGAGATATTACATATGTTGCATGTGTTTCAGAGGTATGTTGCAAGTGTTTAGAGGCATGTAGCGTTTGTTCAAAATGTTTTATTTGTTTCAGACGCATGTTGCAAGCATTTTTATTCGTATGTTGCACATGTTTCACATATATGTTGCAAGAGTATATTCGAAATGAGCTGTTTCAGTCTAATGTTGCAATAAGTGTTTTCATGTTGGAAGTTGCAAGTGTTTTATCGGGATGTTGCATATGTTTCACACACATGTTGCAATTGTATGTTCTAAATGTTTCATCTGCTTTAGACGTATGTTGCTTCAGATGTATGTTGCATCAATTGTTTTATGTTTTAGAGGCAGAGAGTCATGGGGGCACAGCCCGGGCGAAAGGGGATGGGCCGTGGCGACCTATGGGCCCACGGTCGGGGTGCACAACGCACCTAGGATCCTGCGGACGAGACGTGTTTGTCCTCATACCGGCTCTCGGGTCTCGCCCGCGTAGAGAGAGAGGAGGGGGTCAGGGGGAGGAGCAGGGGGCACGGCGTTTCCCGCAGGTGCGTGGGTATTTGAATTTGTGGTCATGGAGAGAGAGGAGGGGGACAGGAGGAAGGAGCGGCGGGCGTGGCGTTTTCCACGAGCAGCGCGTGACGAAGGTGGCACGAGCGTCTGGACACGCGCCTCTGTCCAGACGTCTGGGCGACCGGACGCTAGTATCTCTCTTATCCCTACCCTCCTTTTTCGTTTTCTCGCTTCCCTGAACATGCATTTGTTCCCTATGAAAATGAACCTTGTCCAGCTGCATCGGACGCGTACGCCAGAAAGATGAAAGACTGCGATTTTTTGCACCCACCACATAGACCACAACCATATGTAGAGCTCGATTTCACTAGTGCAAAGATGGTGTGGACCTTGAATTACTTCTTCCAATTTCCCGTGCTGCAGCTGACTAAAGCGTTATTCTTTAAAGGTTAACACTAGAAACATTTTCTTTAATATCGAAGAGCAAACATTCCATTCCAACAAATTGAATCTCCTACAGAATGGCACGTTATATCAAGAGCACCTCGACAAGTAGGTGTAGTTAAGCGTGAGAAAGATATATTTTTTAAAGAAAGTGTTTTATTAATTTACCATCATTATAACAAATTGGTATAATAATCGTGAACTTCTCACTTCCGATGTCTACATAAAAGCACACAGTTTAAACGAGAATGAGCAACGAAAGAGAAGGAGGTGCCAAGGTAAATCCGGACGACCGGCGACGGGACAAGGAGAAGCGGGTGACGCACAGGAGATGGCGAGTATCCGTCGCCATCGGCCATCGCATCAGAGGAACACTGGCACGGGAGATGACGAGCAGAAATGGATGGGCCAGATGGAAGAGAGGCAACGGGCCAAGGAAGCGAAAACAGTTCCATTACACTGTTTTATTTTTTGAACAAACATAATCATGGTGGACATTAATTTCTGACGTCCCATTAGGCTATTCCTGGGCTAGATTTCATTACACTGTTTTCAAGAGTAACTTTAGATGATGAAATGAAACTGAGATATTCGATACGCAGTTTCATTTTACAGTTTTATAAGCCTAAATACTATGCATTTAAATGTTGCATGGTGTCATAAAGTGAAATGTTCATAGTGGAGTTTCACTTAAGCCTTGTTTAGTTCGTGAGTGAAAAGTTTTTTTATTACATCAGATGTTTCATGGGATGTCGGAAGAGGTGTTCGCATACTAATAAAAAAACTAATTACATAATTCGCCTGAAAACCGCGAGACGAATTTATTAAGCCTAATTAATCCGTCATTAGCGCATGTGTGTTACTGTAGAAATTATGCTAATTATGGACTAATTAGGCTTAAAAGATTTGTCTCGCAAAATCTATGCAAACTATATAATTAGTTATTTTTTATCCATATTCGATGGGACAGGATGAAAAGTTTTTGGGTGGAAACTAATCGGAACCTTAGTTTGCCTTAGTTTCCATAGAGACGAAACAAAACGCTCCCAGCGGAGCTGGAGCTTCATTCTATTTTCAACGTCTTGGTATTTCCTCTCTCCTCACAATTCTTATTCAATATCATTATTTTTATTGATTGTCCGGACCTCCAGGAAGGCCAGGCGACTGAAGGCCAGGACTGTGAACAGCGGCTGACAGAAATCTGACAACAGACACGGCGTCTCTGTGGTTTCGGCGTCATGCCGTTAGGAGTTAGGCGGTTAGGCGTTTTGGTGAGTTGGTTACCTGTGGGCCCAGGTCTTAGGATGAAGTGGGCCATGTTGGTCGGTGATCTTGCGCCAATATAAGGCATTGTAATGCACTCTGAATCGGTATGGAATAGAACTCTAAAACTTCCCTGAACTTCCTTCTGAAGCCCAGTCCCGTTCTTGCTGTTCTTCCCCAAATTCCATCTCCATTTCATAGTTATCCGTCAGTTCCTCAGCAGGGACGTGACACTGATGCCTCATAATTCTTATGCAATATCATTATTTTTACTGATGTGGCTTCACATAGGACTAGCCTCAGTCATGGAAAACCAGATTTCCTTTCCTGATGGTTATAGGGACATGAGTTACTTTCTGGAACAAAAGACAGCCTTTCATCACTGAAATCACATACTCGTTCCTGACAGTTCTCGGGGCTTGCTTGAGGGTTTGTGGCCGTCAGGACTCCGGAGTTTTCCTAGCTGGGGTAGTGGATTTCTTCACGTCGCGAGGAGGAAACGTGCCATTCCAGCAAATTGAAGTCAACTCACTTCTTCCAGAGGGGGCCATGATGCCCTTTTATGCTTTGCAAGTTAAGCGGCTACATAAAATGAATAAAGTGCACCAACAACGAGAAGGCAGAGGATCAGGCCAAGTGTTAAAAAATTGACAGACAAAATGAAAAATGAACTTCACACAGACTGTTCCAAACAGGGATTCATTCAGTTGTTTTACTACCTGAACGGCAAAAAGAAAAGAAACACTATTAAAGATCAGAGAGACATGCATAGAGTTGAGTAATAACCTGAACTTCAGACAGACAGGAACTCAGCTCAACAGAACTGAGCCTAACTTCTGATTTGGCCAAAGGAAGGGGGAAAAAAATAGCAGGATACCTTAACTTTTTTGCTTGGTTACGTTTGCTCCTTGTGAAGTGCATCATACATTCAATGGCATTGTTCAAACTTCAAAAGAAATAGTAATTCACAAAATGGAGAAAATCGTTGCTCTGTATGGAACACGAAAACTAGATTTCCATACCTACATAGAATCCAAATACAAGCACCTGATAATATATTATGGGTACGACAGCAACTGCATCTCTTAATCAAGCTCTCCCATACACATATTTTAGACATCTAGTTTAGTTAACAGATGCAGGATATGCAGCAGCCAACTTACAGGTGGGAATCAATTCGGTACAAACTACAAAGCTTAACTACGTTCGTTTTCAACCAACCAGAAGCAATAGAAGTCTTAATTCACAGTTCAAAACTTGAATAATCACATCTGCATATGCATCAGGAGCAAGGATCTGGAGGTCATAAAAAAGCCATATGCAGCATGTAACAAAACAACTAACACCTAAGTGCAGCTTGAAAGTAAGCTGTCTTCTACTTGCCTCAATATTCTTTTAGGGCAGCCTGTTCTATTCTGAAATCAGACAAACATGCTACTTTCATAATCTGCCCACATCCTCAGTGCAATACCATCTCTCAAAGCATTACCCATGTCGCATTCACTGTTGAAAGCTGAAACATCGTAACCATATGTATCATCACCACTGGGAACATTCACTGTTTTATGGGACGCAAATGGGATTGTTTGCTCACATAACAACTCTTCATTACCTCCTTGTCTCTGAACTATGTTATGTAGAACAACTGCTGCTGAAGGAATTTTCAGTTGAGTGTCTTTACGGTATGATGTTGCGACATTTAGAATTGGAAATCGCATCTTCAGTAGGCCTACAGCACGCTTAATATGTCTGTGCAGCTGTGCATGACGAAGATTGAAAAGCTCTCTGTAGTCTATTGGTTGGAAATTGCTCTCATCTTGCTCTTCAGTATGGTAAGGGACTTCATTATAAGGAGCAAGAAAAGATGGCGTGTTCGCATAACCCCCGTCAACCAGGTAGTACTTTCCTCTTGGGACTTCAAATCCAGATTCTATAGCAGAGTATAAGACTGCTGCATCAGATGCAGACCCTTCTCGGCTACTAGAAACATAGACGAAATTCAAATCAAAATCACAGGCAAGCATCACGTTTTGGGTAAGGGATTCTTGTCTATTTCGGTATGGAGCTGCTTCGCTGTCTGATATTGTCATAGGGACATGAATTCCATCAATTGCTCCAATACAGTTTTGCAAGGGAAAATAAATCCTCAAGGTAATAGAAAAGGGCAGAAAATCCTAATGTATATGACCAAAAGTTACACTGACCTCAAAGTAAGGCCAGTAACGTGTATCAGATGAAATTTTCTGGTGGGCTTGAGTTAAAGGTGGCTTGACAAATTCACCAGTCATTGGTGTGACTGCATCAAAGCATGCCTTGATATGTCTGTGAATAGTTTCTGTACTGTACTTGAATCTGTCATTTAGTTTCTGAAAACTAGCATTTCGAGATAGCATGTAAATAAACATGCCAATTTTCTCTTCTACAGAAACACCTCTGGTATTTCTCAAAAGATCATTTGATCTCAGATAGCGCGAAAGTTCTAGGAGAATATGAGGCTCCACACGAAGTTTATCATAGCCTTGGCCTCGGTCATCTTCAAGCACTTTACAAATCCATTCTGCATCATTAAATTTTGATACTTGACTTGGAGTTTCAATTGCAGTACCATCACTAACCATTGGTGTTTGATCTAGAGTTCCAATTCCAGCAGATGCTAGATATAGTGCTGGCAAGATGAATAGCATCAAGTCATCATCTTCTTCTTCATCCACATACTCACTAGAGTCTTCTGGATCCATCTTCTCTGAATATACTAGCAACGAAGAAAACCATATTTCAATGAAGGATTGCAGGCAAAATATGCATGTTAAAGGAACAAGTGCAGTTTTGAAAAAGAAAAATCAGGCTGAAATTGAAAACAATTAGTGTTACTAGAGTGCTATCAGGGATTTCCATCATTGTAAAGTAAGCACAGATGTTAGAATTGCACATCGATAAAATACCGCTCTTACAGGTAATTTTCACACGAATTTATGATACAGGGCACAAATTGGGTTTCTATGTTCTCTCCCTTCCTGCCTTATTAGACATGGTTTGCAAGTATGTGAACATAGGGCATAGGGCAAGGAGAAATCAGGACAAGGGTGCATTTCAGGGTTTCGAATAAAAAGTAAAATGCCAATAATCCTTCGTATAGTAAGTGTATTTCATACTTCGAGGGAAAAAATTGTGCATTCCTTTTATTTTCATGCCAATAAGTCATCTCCAACAAATCCCCAATACAACCCCTCATCCCCATAAAACAGAATTATTATGGGAGATAGATCAATTTTCATGCTCCAACAGTGCCCCAATACCTCCCCCAATTTTTGGTGGCCACCAAAAAAAATACCCATCTCCCCTCAAATAAAGGGGCACTTGCAACCTCCCCCAATCATCTGTTCTTTTAGCGCAAACACACCCATTGGTGATTCTGCACTTGGAAACAATGCCATGCCATCTCTCTTTATATCTTGTTTATGATATATCCTTGTGAGTATGTTTAATTTCATTTTCTTATTGTTGAACAAACTGTTATTGCATTTTCGATCTTTGGTCTTAAGTATGCGACAAACAAGACATCAACAACTTATTTTGACGTGAAAAATATCCATGGGTCAATTTGCTCCAACATGGTCCAGAATTTGCAATATGGGCCAAAATCACATATTGAGATGAGATATTGGGGAACTGCAAAAGCATCTCTCCCAATAATCCAAAAAGTAAATATTGGGCTACCCAATACTAAGTTATTGGGGGAGTTTTATTGGGGGACTGGTGGAGATGCACAACGGCAAAAGGCATTAGCAACAACAATCTGCCATGTAACGGACATCCGACCATACAGCGGAGTGGATGTGATGCAAACTAGCAATACGGTGAGTAGCAATGAATACGCAGCAACAAACTAAAGCGAATCGGGCAATCGTTCAACCATCCCCAACCGGAAGCAGGAGTGGGGATTTGGTGGTTGGGAACTTGGGGATCGTGGTGAGCTACCTGAGATGGCCGACCGAAGCCGCCTTTTCCGGGAGGAAGCGAAGGTGACGAAGTGGGGACCTCACAACGAGCGTTCGCCGGAAGGAGAAGGATGGCGACGGGGAAGGCAAGAAGCCTAAGCCTACACGCCGACGGCGACGACGACACGGCACGGCACGGGCACGCGGCGCGCCGCCGAACCTTTGCGGCTTGCAACCAGGTGACCAGACAAGACGAGGATGAATGAAGCAGCAGCAGCAGCACTGGTCTTCTTACCAGGCCGGGTGATGGATGAAGGGAAGCGACAGAAAGCCCAATAAGATCTAGAGGTGCAGCCCACATTTGTACATGGGCCTAGTTCATTTTTGCAACCAAGTCAACGGCGATCACTGTACTGTAGCACGGCAAGTCAAACACACCGATCCCCACCCAAATCTCTCTCGGATCTGATCTCCAGTTGCCCAATCCCCTTCCAATCCTCGCCGGGATCCCGCAGTCCCTCCGGCCCGCGGTGCTGATCGCCTCGACGTGCGCGGTGCTCCTCCTCGCCACCGCGCTGCTCCTCCCGCGCGCCCCTCCTCCGGCGCCGCTGCTGACCACTGACGCCGACGCCGACGCCGACGCAGTCCGCCTCGACGCGCGCGTCACCCGAAGGAACGGCAACGAGGTGCTGTGGCAGCTACCGCCCCCGTCGTCGCCGCTGCGAGCCGCGTTGTTCGCGGCGCCCGGGTGCACCATCCGCGCCACCGACTTCTTCGACGCCTCCCCGGGCTGCCCGCGCTGCACAGGGCTCCCCGAGGAGCGCCGCTTCACCCGCGCCGCGCTCAGCCGCGGGTACGCCGTCCTCGCCGTCTCCAGCCGCGCCGAGTGCTGGTCCCTCGACGACGGCGGCGGCGGCGGAGACGGGAAGGATGGCAGCGAGCTCGCCGCCGTCCGGTCCATCATCAAGTGGTGGACCACAGAGAAGTACCCTCAGCTCGCGGGCCTTCCCCTCGTCGGCATCGGCGCGTCCTCGGGCGGGTACTTCCTCTCCGCGCTCGCGGCCAGGGTTAAGTTCAGCAGCGTCGCCGTCATGATCGCGGAGGGCGTGTACGGGGCCATGGCCGAGATCCCCACCGGGTATCCGCCGGCGCTGTTCGTGCACATGCCTAAGGACACCGAGAGGGCGCAGTTGGTTGCGGACAGCATGGGCAGGCTCAGGGAGAAGCACGTCGACGTGCGGGAGATCCGGTGCGATGACTTCGCCGTGAGCGCGGAGTTCCTGGCGGGGAGGGTGCCGGGGCTGACTCGGGCCTTCGCCGACGCGCTGGTGGACGTGCTTCGCCGGAAGGGATTCGTGGATGAGAAGGGGTTCCTCAAGAAGGACGGGAGGAGAACACGGTGGAAGGAGGCGGCTGAGGAGGCCAAGGTGCTGCCTGAGGGGTTCGGTCTGGAGAGACATGTCACCGAGGAGCTCAATGTTGCCTATGCGTACCATGAGTTCACCAGCCTGAAGAATACTGAAATCTTCCAATGGTTTGAGTCCCACATGAATCATTAGGACTGAGGCCCAACTGGCTTGCATACCATAGTGAACCGGGTAATTTGCTGATTGTTTGAAGATCAACTTTTGACCATGATCTACAATAGCGGAAAGTTAGAGCAAGACCTTGTGTAAGACTTCTGCTCACAGCTTTTAGTTTACAACTTCCACTCATAGTTTCTGGTATGATTGTATTTCTCTTTACTACTTGTTAGTGCAAATTATAGAAAGCAAGAAAATCTGTTGATTACACTCATTATTGTTGTACTTGTACTATTTTTCTTTTGGAAAGCAAGAAAATGTGTTGATTACACTCATTATTGTTGTACTTGTACTATTTTTCTTTTGAAAAGCAAGAAAATGTGCAAATCTGAGATTCCAGGCTTCCTTTGAACTTGCACAGATTGACATATCATGTGATAGCAATTAGTGTCTGAATCTTCAGTCTGATTTGGCTAAGTGTAGAACATATTAAAAACCTCACTATGTATGACATCTTGTATTTCAAGGGATGTATTTATTAGAAAACCCCTGGTTAATCAAATACTCGGTCACTACTCAGTAGAGCACTTCCTCTAGGACTTTCAAGGGATGTACGACATCTTTTATTGCTTGGTTCTAATAAATAGTATGAAGTAGTCCTAACCAACAACCATGCTCTATATCCTGAAATATCCTGCATATAAGTGAATTCACTCATTTCATTGTTAACTAACAATCCTTACATTCATGATTCATCAGCAGAGTGTACACTAAGTTATCAAAAGTTATATGTGCAATCTGTGAATCATCCCATGTGACTTATGGAGTAGTTAGGCCTCATACACTATGAACAAGATCCACAGTGCATTTTTTCTCAAATGCTTTTAACCAATTTGTTTTTGCCTTTAATATAATTAATTTAGACATACTTCTGCACAATAATTCGGGGTATACTAGAGTGGCTGGTAGCGCCGTAGAGGCTTAGAAGTAGAGCTGAGTTCTTCAGAATCAATTCACCACAGGATAATTTTGAGATGTTTGCTTGAAATATTTTGCCTCGAGTAACTTGGTACTGGGTTTACTTTCAAAGATGTTTGAAGAAAACAGAGCAGCAGATTAATCTATTCATTCGACATAAGGCCTTCGCTACTTGTGAATCAGTGAACCGCTGCATATTTGGATTTTGGAACCTGACATCGAATATTAGGCTGATAGGCTGGTAACAGCTCCTGTGACCTGCCACCACTTGCAACTGACTGGTAGACACATTTGTGATTCCCCAACTTGCATGACCGGTTAATGTCTATTAAAAAAAATGTTATTTGGAGTGACGATTATATTGTTGACTTATTAATAGGTTCATTGCTGATCTAAGCTAATTCTTTGTCAGTGTATAGACAACAAAACAGTAGTGGTCATGAAAATCTAGTATTATAAAAACTGGGGCAGGACTGTTCTTCTGATCAAACTTACTTACCCTGCTTTGCTGTCCTGATTACTGTATACTTAACCGTGGTAACTAGGAAGAAGTTTCAATTCAAGCCCTGATTACAGAAAAGGGTTTACAACATTCAGTATATCTCATACAGTGGTAGTACATGAAAAAATATCAATATATATTAGGTGCTTATATTACAATACAATCCAACAAATTATAAGAAATTCATCAACATGTTTTAGAGGTGATATTACACTACGAACCCAAAATAGAAAACATGAAATTCATCAAGGATAACATCAATTGAAGAAAACAATTTAGGCAGGAGACAGGTCTAGTAGTGGCATTCATTTGCCTTGAAAGTCCCAGCCTAGGAGGAAGCAGCACCATCGAAGGTCACGGCTACCACAATGCAATCCTCCACCTGCTGGGTGGTAGAAGGAAACTTCTTGTTCACAATGGAATTGAGGTACTGAGCTGCTCCCTCATGTAGAAGGGCACCGACACCATCAGTTCTGGTGTTTCAGAGTGCATCATGGAGATTCTCAAGCTTCTTGCCAATGATCAAGCTGCAGGCAGCACTAAATGTCTTGCCAATGTTGCCAAGGGATCCAACGACTGCAATGATCATGTCCAGGTGGCTTTTCCAGTAGCTGCAATTTGATGGCAGAACAAAGTAAACAATCATTTTAGCATATTTGCTTTGTGATAACGAATACTTACAAATTTGAATGTATACTCATATGGGCTGTTACTCGCAGGACCCAACAAATCTGTGCTTCGGAATTTCTGGGACCCCATAGGAAGATGTGCTTGGGGTACTTGGTGTAAAGCTGTAAGATGGTGTCGGTGTTGTGCCATAAGACGGTGTTGGCTTGTAGCCACCTCCTGACCCTGGGAGCCACCATCTGGTAATAAGATATGCTAAAATTATGATTTTCACATTCCTTGGGCCTACCTAAGGGTGGTTGTATATTGTACCATACATGGGCCTCTAATGAGCCTATACTCCAACACCCCTCCGCAGTCTGGACTACCGGCGCAGCGGAGTCCAAGACTGGGCAAGAAAGAAAACAAGAAGTGCACAACACACACAGGACCCCCCCCCCATAGCCACAACTAGCCACTAGAGACGTTGAGGCTGGAGCGAAACTCGGAGAAGGTCGAGGAAGGGAGGCCTTTGCTGAAGATGTCCGCAAACTATGAGGTGGTCGGGACGTGAAGTACCTGGACGTCGCCGATGGCCACACGGTCGCGGACAAAGTGTAAATCGATCTCCACATGCTTGGTCTGCTGGTGCTGCACGGGGTTAGGGGAGAGGTAGACCGCGCTGACGTTGTCGCAGTAGACGAGCGTGCTCCTGGCGAGAGGGTGGTGAAGCTCAGCCAGGAGCTGGCGGAGCCAGGCGGCCTCGGCCACGCCGTTGGCAACGACACGGTACTCCGCCTCGGCACTGGAGCGTGAGACCACTGGCTGGCGCTTGGACGACCAAGAGACAAGATTGCCGCCGAGGAAGACAGCATAGCCGGAGGTGGACCTGTGGGTGTCCGGGCAGCCCGTCCAGTCAGCGTCGGTGTAGACAACTAGCTCGGCAGTGGAGGACCGGCCGATGAGCAGCCCGTAGCCTAGGGTGCCACGGAGGTAGCGGAGAAGCCGCTTCATAGCAGCCAGGTGGGGCTCCCGCGGAGCATGCATGTAGAGGCAGAGCTACTGTGAAGGTGAGGTACTGGAGCGCGCCAGCAAGACTCCGGTAGGCGGTAGAGTCCCACTGGCCCAAGCATCGGACCCTTAGCCTCTGACAGCTTCCCCTGGGTGTCAACCGGGTTAGAGCAGGACTTACAGTCAGTCATCCCTGCTCGTTCCAGAATGTCACAAGTGAACTGCCGCTGGTGGAGGAACAGACCTGAAGGTCGGGGCTCAACAGTGACGTCGAGGAAGTGGTGGAGCACCCCAAGATGCTTCATAGCAAATTCCTTCTGGAGAGAAGCAATGATGCGGTGGAGCAGAGACTCGCTCTCAGGCGGTGAGAACAATGTCATCCACATAGAGGAGCAGGTAAGCAGTCTCACTCCCATAGTGGTATATGAACAGGGAGGTGTCAAACTTGGCCTCCGTGAACCCAAGTCTGCAGGAAGGTAGCAAACGAGAGTACCAAGTCCGGGGTGCCTGCTTGAGCCCGTAAAGAGATTTGTTGAGCCGACAGACCAAGTCAGGACGAAAAGAATCCACGAAACCAGTCGGCTGACTGCAGTAGACCGTCTCAGTCAGAGTGCCATGGAGGAAGGCATTCTTGACATCCAGCTGATGCACAGGCCAGGACGTGCTCGAGAGCCAGTGAGAGGACGGTGCGGTCTGTAGCTGGCTTCACCACGGGACTGAAGGTCTCATCATAGTCAATGTCGGGCCGCTGAGTGAAGCCGCGGAGGACCCCAGCGAGCGTTGTAGCGCTCCAAGGAACCATCAGCATGCCTCTTGTGCGTCCAGATCCACTTGCCGGTGACAATGTTGCACTAGGTCACATGTCTGGTTGGCGAGGAGGGCCGCGTACTCCTCTTCCATCGCACGACGCCAGTGAGGATCCGCCAAGGTCGCGCGGATGAAAGAGGGTACCGGAGAGATCCCCGTCTCGTAGGCGGTGGCGGTGAGGGCTTTGCGGGTGAGACGCCTGCCTCTTCACCATCGGGTGAGTGTGACGAGGGTCCCCGGTGAAGAAGAGGCGGGGTGGTACACACCGTGGGGTCGGCGCGAGAGCGTGGCGGGGGCTGGCGGAGCACACACTGGTGGCGGAAGGCGACGACGCCGGCGGCAACGGCGGAGCCGGCTCCCGCCGCCGCTGGTAGACGATGCCGAAACGCCCGGGAGGAGGTGAGGGCGGACCCGGCTCCCGGCGGCGCTGGTAGATGAGTCCGAAGCGCCCGGAAGGAGGTGGGGGTCGGGGCGCTCGGTCCCATGATCGGAACGGCAGCGTTGGGCACAACGGGAGGCAGCAAAGCCACAGGGGAGCAATGGTCGGAAGCTCCGGGGCGGCCTCGGTCGTAGCAGGCACTGGAGGAAAGTCCTGGTGCAAGGCCGGCAGGGGCAAGGTGGGACCACCAAGAGAGCGCGCCAGAGTAGTACTTGCAGGGTAGAGGGAGAAGGGTGGCAGAATCACCCGGGTCAGTGGGGAAAAAAGGAAGCCTCCGCAGGGTCAGCAGGAGGTGTGGGAGGTAGAGGTGGTGAGTAAGGGAATGCCGACTCATCAAACACGACATGGCGAGAGATGAGGACACGGCGAGAGGAAAGGCCGAAGCATCGGTAACTCTTGTGATCCGGAGAGTATCCGAGAAAGACACAGAGGGTCGACCGGGGGCAGCTTATGGGGAGCGGTGGCGGCGGTGTTAGGGTAACACGCACACCCGAAGACTCGAAGGTGGTCGTATCGAGGAGGGGTACCAAAAAGAGCGTGGTGAGGTGTGGGAGCCGGGCAGGTAGTAGAAGGAAGACGGTTAAGGGAGATAGGTGGATGTGTGCAGGACACTCAGCCCAGAAGCGAGCGGGAAGGGATGCCTAGAGCAAAAGGGTGCGCATGGTGTCATTGGTTGTGCGGATCATGCGCTCTGCCTTGCCGTTTTGAGAGGAGGTATACGGACAAGACATGCGCAGCTGGACACCGTGAGAAAGGAAGAAGGCACATGAGGTTGAGTTATCGAACTCACGGCCATTGTCGCACTGGACAGCCTTGATGGTGAGGCCGAACTGAGTGGATACCCAAGCGAAGAAGTGGCTGAGAGTGGGGAACGCCTCGGACTTGGCACGCAGGAGAAAAGTCTAGGAGTAATGGGAGAAATCATCGACCACCACCAAGTAGTACTTATAGCCAGACATGCTGAGAACAGGAGAAGTCCACAAGTCGCAATGGATAAGATCGAACAAACAGGAGAAGTCCACAAGTCGCAATGGATAAGATCGAACACACAAGTGGCATGTGAGGAAGAAGACTGAAAGGGAAGGCGAACGTGATGGCCCAGCTGGCACGCATGACACAAGTGCTCATCGTGAGCCCGAGGGCACCAAATGTCTAAACTACGACTGAGCTGCATCAGGGCATCCTGGCCAGGATGGCCGAGGCGGCAGTGCCAAGTAGTGGAGGAAGTAGTAGCGGCGAAAGCGGCTGAGGGAATGGGGGGCGAAGAAGGTGAAACAGACGCCGGAAACCGAAGGGTGTAAAGGGGTCCAGTGCTGTTACAACAGAGCAGAGGACACCGGGAGGCCAAATCCCGCAGGGTGAGGCCAGAGGGGTCAAACTCAACCGAACAAGAGTTGTCAGTTGTGAAACGGTGAATAGAGAAGGTTGTGAACCATATCGGGAGCCACAAGAACATCAGGGATATGAAAGGAGCCGTGGGAACTGGCAGTGCCCACGGAGGAGACAGGAATGCAAGTGTCATTGGCGACTATGATGGAAGAGGGACAGGAAGGGTGGGGAGGATGAAGAGAAGAAAGTAGACTCGCATCGGGCGTGGTGTGGAAAGTGGCGCCCGAGTCGGCGATCCAATCAGGACTGGCTGATCGCAGCCCTGCGGCAGGAGGAACTACGGGCGGAGGGCTGGCGGTGGTGCTGAAGGAGTAGGCCAAGGCAGACGGGTCCCAACCGACAAGCCCGGGCGAGGCACCGGGAGGTGTAGCCCACAGGGATGTGGGGTGAAACCCTGGGGGAGCACCAGTGAGCATGGTCGCCGACGGGCGAAGCTCACTCCGTGGAGGCACCGACGACTGTGAGGCATGGAGGTGGAGCTGCTCCGTCTCGGTGAGTTGGCGGGCTAGCGCATCGGCCGCATCGCGCTCGCGCTCCCAAGCGAGGGCGGCCGCACGGACCCGAGCCTAGCTATCCACAGCGGTCGCCCGGGCAGGACCCGCTACGTGGAGGGAGGTGGGTGGCAGCGGCAGGCCAGGCTTGGCTGTGGCGGCCTTGGCAGCCGCGCCCAACGCCAGTAGGAGGGCAGCGGCGGTGGCTTTACCGCCCGCGCCAGCGGCCCCGGCGCTCACGGCCATGGTGGTGGCGGCGCCTGGAAGATGGCCCGGCTGCGGCGGCAGAGGAGACTTAGCCGATCGTGAAGGGTAGGGAGCCGACGAGGCCCTGCGCGCAACACGGCGCCGGCGCGTGGCACGAGGGGCAGCGGCGGTCGCGCCGGCGCTGGTGCCGCGCACGCCCACGCCCGCGCCCGCGGCCAGGCCTGGACCGGCGGCGGCGGCGCTGGGGCCGCGCGTGCCCGCGCCGCGGCCAGGCCTAGACCGACGACGGCGGCGCTGGGGCGGCGGCCTGGCGGCGCGGCAGCGCAGCGGCATGGCGGCGGCGGCTGAGGCGCCAGGATGAGGGAGCAGGGGAGGGAAGAGAGGGGAGGAGGAGGCCGGCGGGCCATGGCAGCTGGAGGCGGCGGCGGCGGCGCCCAGGCGGCTGGCGGCAGGGGAGGGGAGGAGGAACGAAAACCGTCTGGGGGCGTGGCAGCGCGGCGGCCTGGCGGCGGCGGAGACGGCAAGGGAGAAGGCTGGCCGGCCATTGCCGCCGGCGGCGGCGTGCCTGGCGGCGGCGGCGGCCCAGGCGGCTGGGGCAGGGGAGGGGAGGGGGAAGGAAAACCCTAGCTTGATACCATGCTGAAATTATGATTTTCACATTCCTTGGGCCTACCCTAAAGGTGGCTGTATATTGTACCATACATGGGCCTCTAATGGGCCTATACTCCAACAAGATAACATAATTTAGCAACTGTTATTTCCAAGGATGCATTAAGTATTTGTTGCCACTTGCTCTGCTTGGATAATACTGATTGCTGAGAAAGCTTGCAGTTTATGTTCAACATAATTTATCTTGTATATAGCGCTAGCAATATTTGTGCAGTACAATACAACATTTGGCAATATTAAAAAGGCTGATTCAAATAAATATATGCTACACAAAGGGAATAAGGTCAGAATATACAGTTCGGAGCAGAAGAATAGGTATTCTTCTCAGACAAACTGCATGAGCTGGTGACAAACCCCACCAGAACAGCACTGATCAAGAACTTTGCTGCTCATCTTTGCTCTCAACGTCTACAGAGTACGGACAAGACTGAATATGTGCCTGAACTGGCCGAGAAGATTGAATCGATGAATCGAGTTCCTTTCGGGCATATTTATGTAATACGAGCAGTAGGCAATCCTCCTCCCCGAGCGCCCCCAACGGGCGACTCGGGGGGGGGGGGGGGCAACCGCGCCGCCGCCCTAGGGCCTCTCTTCGGCTCTCCTCTGGCCGTCGTCGCCGCCCTCCGGCGTGCGGCGGCGGCAGCCCTGAAAAAAGGGTGTCGTCCGCAGCTCAACCTCCCACCTCCCCTCCTCTACCTCTGCTACTCCGCCGGGCGGGCCCGCTTGTGGGGCGGATCCGGACCACCCAGGGCTAGATCCGGCCTCCCCCTCCCTAGATCTGCGGCGACGGCGGGTGTGGCCGCGGGCTCTGCCTCCTGTGCGCGGATGCGGCCTGGAGCATGGGGGTGCCTGCCTGGTGGCGATGCTCTGGTGGGTTGGCCGGCCGGCGGGGCGGATCCAAGCCCCCTGTAAGGTCCTAGATGGCTAGAGGGGGGGTGAATAGCCTATTAAAAATTCTACAAGAACCACTAAGCAAACTTGTTAGAATAACAAACGGCGTAAAGCGAGTTTTGCTTAGCCAAAGGATGTGATGCAAGCCTCCTATCCACAAGTCTAGTAGATTAAGATCTCTAGTTCACATAAGAGCTATGTCACTAGGGTTACACTAGAGAACAAGCTAACACTATTAGCAAAGCTACTATTAGAGCTACACAAGATGAACTAGTGAATGTAAATGCAAGAGAGAGGATTGTGATTATTATACCGACGGTGAAGAGAAGATGTTGCCAATCACCAAGATGATATACAATCAATCAATATTGACAACAACACAATATGAAGACCAATCACCGGGAGACAAGAGACACAATATTTGTTCACCCGGTGTTCACTTGTGCACCGACAAGCTACGTCACCGGTTGTGTCGACCAACACTTAGATGGTTCCTCGGTGTGACCCTCAAATCACTTGCCCCTCAAGGCACGCCCCGCAAGGCACCGCAAGACACCACTCTCAAGCGAGGTAACTCAATGACACGCGGAATCCACTAGAGTTGCTTTTGGCGTCCCGCCGAGGAAAGCACAAGAACCTCTCACAAACAACCGGAGGTGGCCAAGAACAATCACCTTCTCTTGCCAACGCCTCCAAAAATCTCCAAGCCGGCTAGGAGCGGTACTCTCCAAGAGTAACAAGAAATCCACCGGCTAAACCACCCACAAGTGCCACTAGATGCCCTCAAGCTATGCAATGCACTTTGGGATCACTCAATCTCACTTTTGATTTGCAATCAAGCAAGAGAGATGAGTGGGAGGAGTAGCTCTAGCTCAAAGGATGCACAAGAGTGTTAGAAAATACCAAGAGACCTCCCCAAGGGCCGGCCAACAAGTATTTATAAGCATCCCAAACAAATAGAGCCGTTACAACACCACTCACGTTTTTCGCGGGACCACCGGACGCGCCGGTCGTAACTGACCGGACGCGCTCAACCGCGTCCGGTGCCTCTGCGACGTCCACGTGTCCTCTGATTTCAAATTCGTCCGTTAGATCCTCCAACGGTCACTGCGCGCCAACGGTCAAACGAGCGACCGGACGCGCTGCTGCGAACCACCGGACGCGCCGGTGCGTACAGTACCCGCTCGCGCGAAGACATCACCGGACGCGCTCCTCTCAACCACCGGACGCCACAGTACCCGCGTCCGGTGGGAGTCCAGTAAGCTCCCTGGACCACCGGACGCGTCCGATGGTGTGTGATCGGACGCGCTCCGCGTCCGACGTCCTCGGATCCCTCAGGGTGAATGACCGGACGCGCCGGTCCCGTGGGTCACCGGACGCGCCGGTGTCAAACCCTAGCTCGCGCGCCTGACGCCCGCGCTGCACTGACCGGACGCGCTGGTCCACAGTGACCGCGTCCGGTGCAGCGTCCGGTGCAGCTCTGTGACCGCGTTCGCTTCCGTTTCTTTTCCGACTTCCGGCGCAATGGAAAATAGGCATTTCATTTCCCCGAAATCGCCTGAATCCCGCGCTCGCACGCTCGGCGGGAGGGAGAGTGGAACCCAAACCCCTCTCTCGATCCATCGACCTTGACTTCACTTGCTCTTTACCGTTGCATCGGTCCGTCGGCGCCAAGTCTTGCTCAGGCTTCACCATCGCATGGTCCTTCGCTTCAAAGCCTCGACTTGCCCTTCTCCTTCACAACCGGTCCATCGAGCCAAGCCTTATCTTGGTCTTCACCATCTTGGTCACATGAGTCAATGTCATGTCTCATATTCAATGACCACCTTTATCTAAATCATCCACTTAGATACAAAGGTTAGTCCTAGGTTTCATCAATTAGCCAAAACCAAACTAGGGACTTTCAATCTCCCCCTTTTTGGTAATTGATGACAACCCTCACAAAGATGATTTTGATAATAAAAGTTTTGAACTTGTCATACTTGTCCAATCATTTTGCTCATAAGTAAAGTTTGGACAATTATCACAAGCTCGGTTTTGGTAGCATTAGCTCCCCCTACATATGTGCATAGAGTTTGGATTGAAAGCTTTGCACATATGCATGGATAGAAGTGTTGGGAGAGTAATTCTACCAAAATGATGCTAAGGTGTAAGAAATGGACCTTTGAAGCGTGATACCAATCGGAGTTGCCTTTTACACCATCCTTAGCATCATGAAGTAACTAGACATCCAACAAAAACTCAAGAACCCCGTGAGATCAACATTATATGTAAAGGTTCTTGGACCACTTGTAAAAACTTTAGGCAAGTCTAGATACCATAAGTAAAATTATTCCTATGCATGCTAGTAGATCATTTCATCATCCAAGTTCTATACTAGCATTGCACCACACAAGCATGTATATTGAATCTAAATACATGTGCAATGAGCAAGTCATATGAAAATGCACAAACAAATGCAACAACTTTGTTTATGAGCTTGCTCCCCCTACTTGTGTGCATCAAAAATTTTATTTACCCCTTTATCATGTTGAATCATCTTTTTCTCTCCCCCTTTGTCAACAACTTACCCAAAAATGGGATCAAATTGTGGAGAGAAGAAAAATGTTCGGTGGAGTAGGTTAAAATTCAACAATTTTGGTTCAACCTAGAACACTTGCCAAAGATATTTAATTCGATTTGAACCAAAGACAAGCTTCTTCACACCTCATAAAAAAGGGTTATCTTGCCTATGTTGAATTAAACACTTATAGCAAATCTTCTAGATTCAACACTAGGTTTGCAAGCTCACAAACATGTCATATGCCACCACTAGATCAAAACAAACATAGAGGCAATAGTGGTAACATATATCCATCAAATTCATTTGATTTATCATGAATGCTCATGCATACCACTTAATATGTCTACATGCTCTAGCAAGTCCTTAGCATAGGATGCATGACATGTCAATCAACTTTACCTTGCAATGTCGAAGGAGAGGCATGTCAATAAATGGGTGGGGTGCATTCAACTCATGTTTGAGAAATCAAGAATGTTCAATTCATTCCTTAGCTTGCAAAACCTCTTTTCATCAAGTGGCTTAGTGAGAATATCGGCAAGTTGATCATCGGTGCCAACACTTTCAATGACAATATCTCCCTTTTGTTGATGATCTCTAATGAAATGATGTCTTATGTCAATATGCTTTGTTCTTCCATGTTGAACCGGGTTTTGTATCATCTTGATTGCACTCTCATTATCACATAGCAATGGCACATTCTTGAAGTTGAGGCCATAATCCTTCAAAGTTGATTTCATCCATAGCAATTGTGCACAACAACTCCCCGCACTCACATATTCGGCTTCGGCGGTAGAGATTGCCACACTATTTTGTTTCTTTGAGGACCATGACACAAGTGATCTTCCAAGTAATTGACATGTGCCACTTGTGCTCTTTCTATTGATCTTGCAACCCCCATAGTCGGAGTCCGAATATCCAATCAATTCAAACTTTGACCCCTTGGGATACCATAGTCCAACATCTCTTGTTTGCTTCAAGTACCTCAATATTCTCTTTGCGGCCGTGAGATGACTCTCTCTAGGTGAGGCTTGATATCTAGCACACATGCAAACACTAAACATGACATCCGGCCTTGATGCGGTGACATAGAGTAGACTTCCAATCAAAGACCGATATTCCTTTTGATTCACCATATTGCCATCAAGATCACTATCCAAATTGCCATTTGTACCCATTGGAGTTGAAATTGGCTTTGCATCTTGCATTCCAAACTTCTTCAACATGTCCCTTATGTATTTCCCTTGACTCACAAATGTCCCATTCTTCAATTGCTTTACTTAGAGACCAAGGAAGTAGCTAAGTTCACCAATCATAGACATTTCAAACTCTTTGGCCATCATAGCACCAAATTCTTCACAATAAGCTTGATTGGTTGATCCAAAGATGATGTCATCAACATATATTTGCACTATGAATAGATCATTTCCAATCTTCTTGGTGAATAGAGTTGTATCAACCTTGCCCATCTTGAATCCCTTAGAGAGAAGGAAATCCCTTAGCCTCTCATACCATGCTCTAGGTGCTTGCTTTAAGCCATATAAAGCCTTCTTCAACTTGTACACATGGTTGGGTTTCTTGTCATCTTCAAATCCGGGCGGTTGCTCAACGAAGACTAACTCATTGATAATCCCATTGAGAAATGCACTTTTGACATCCATTTGATATAGCTTGATGTTGTGTGCACAAGCATAAGCCAATAGTATCCTTATTGCCTCCAATCTTGCCACGGGAGCATATGTTTCATCATAGTCAAGACCTTCTACTTGAGTGTAACCTTGAGCAACTAGTTTTGCTTTGTTTCTCACTACAATGCCATCTTGATCTTGCTTGTTTTTGAACACCCACTTGGTTCCAATCACATTGTAGTCATTTGGCCTTTCTACCAACTCCCAAACATCATTTCTTGTGAAATTGTTAAGCTCTTCTTGCATAGCCATGATCCAATCGGCATCCCTCAAAGCTTCTTCTATCTTCTTTGGTTCTATGGTTGACACAAATGATGCATGCTCACAAAACATAGCCAATCTTGATCTTGTTTGCACACCACTTCTAATATCACCAATAACACTATCAATGGGGTGATCCCTTGCAATATGTTGTGGTTGGAGTACTTGCACTTGATTGCTTGAGCTTGGTTGATCACTTGATGTATCTTGATGAGAAGAACTAGCACCATGATCTTGCACTTGAGAGTCACTAACTAGCTTGAATGGTGAATTGAGCACTTGATCTTTATCATCATTTTGAATATCAATTACTTGCTTTGCTCTAATGTCCCCAATGTCCATGTTCTTCATTGCTTCCACTAATAGAGTTCCACCAATATCATCTAGATTTTCTTCTTCATCTTGTGACCCATTGGTTTCATCAAATTGCACATCATGGACTTCTTCTAGAATGCCACTTGAATTGTTCCAAACTCTATAAGCTTTGCTTGTAGTTGAATAACCAAGTAGGAACCCCTCATCACATCTCTTGTCAAACTTCCCCAATCTAGTGCCTTTCTTCAAGATATAGCATTTGCAACCAAACACCCTAAAGTAAGAAATATTGGGCTTTCTTCCATGAAGTAGCTCATATGGAGTCTTCTCTAGCAATGGATGACAATATAGTCTATTGATATAGTAGCAAGCGGTATTGATTGCTTCATCCCAAAATGATTGACTCACATTGTACTCATGAAGCATTGATCTAGCCATATCAAGCAATGTTCTATTCTTCCTCTCAACTAGGCCATTTGATTGTGGAGTGTACTTGGCCGAGAATTGATGTCCAATACCATAATGATCACAAAGTTCTTCAATTCTTGTATTCTTGAACTCACTTCCATTGTCACTTCTCACTTTCTTGATTCTAATCTCAAACTCATTGTGAACTCTAGTGAGGAATGTCTTGAACGTGTCAAACACTTCACTCTTGTCACTAAGAAAGAATACCCATGTGAATCTTGTGAAGTCATCCACTATGACAAAGCCATACTTGTTACCGCCTATGCTTGTATATGTTGTTGGTCCAAATAGATCTATGTGCATCAACTCAAATGCTTTGCATGTGCTCATTGTACTCTTCTTTGGATGTGAGCTTCCAACTTGCTTCCCGGCTTGACATGCACTACAAAGCTTATTCTTCTCAAATTCAACATCTTTCAAACCATTGACAAGATTGTGAGTTGTAAGCTTCTTCAATTGTTTCATGCCAACATGACCAAGCCTTCTATGCCAAAGCCAACCCATGCTTGATTTGGAGACTAAGCAAGTTGTCAAAGAAGTTTCTCTAGCATTGAAGTCAACTAGGTAGAGATTCTCATATCTAAAACCCTTGAATGCCACATTTGAACCATCCACACTAATAACTTCTACATCATCAACCCCAAAGATGCATTTGTAGCCTAGATCACATATTTGTGCCACGGATAGAAGATTGAAATCCAAGCTTTCAACTAGTAACACATTGGAGATACTCATGTCATTTGATATTGCAATCTTGCCCAAGCCAATAACCTTGCCTTTCTTATTATTGCCAAATGTGATAGAATCAACACCACTATTATTGTCATTGATTGAGTCAAACATTCTTGATGTACCGGTCATGTGTTGAGTGCACCCACTATCAATAATCCAATGCCTTCCTCCGGCTTTGTAATTGACCTACAAGCAAATTAATGAAGCTTAGGTACCCACTTTTGTTTGGGTCCTTGTAGGTTAGTAACTAAGCTCTTTGGTACCCAAATAGCCTTCTTCTTTGGGCCCACAATTGGTGTACCAACAAACTTAGCTTGCACACCCTTCACACCCTTGGTAAGCACATAGCAAGAATCAAAAGGTATAGCATTAACAAGGTTCTTGCTTTGGTTCTTTTTATTGCAATTATGCTCTAGGTGCCCAACTTGCTTGCATCTATTGCAAAACCGACCATTGCCCTTCACAAAGCTAGGCTTTGGAGTTGCAAAGGCCAACTTGCCTTTCTTGGGGTTGTAGCCCAATCCCTCTTTGTTAAGAGAGAACCTTTGGCTACCCAAGCACTTAAGCAAGCGGGCCTCACCACCATAGGCCTTGCCTAGGGCGTGAGTGAGCTCATCCACCTCTTTCTTGAGAGTCTCATTCTCAACCATTAGTGAGGCATCACAAGTGAAACCATCACTAGTAGTGGACGTAGAGTTAGTGGTGGTGGATGAAGAGCTACAAAAAGGGTTAGCATTTGACATGATGATAGGTTCATTAAAGGATTCATCAATTATATCACATGTAACACCTATATCACATGATACAACAACCTCCTTCTTAGCTTGTTGCTCAAGTAGCAATGAGTGAGCTTTTTCAAGCTTGGAATGAGCCTTATCAAGATCCTCATGGTCTTCCACTAGACTCTCATGAGTGGTCTTAAGCTCACTAAGGACTTTCTCAAGTATTGCTACTTTCATTGAAAGCTTCTTACACTCTTTGTCCTTGGCAATGGCTATGTCTCTAGTTTGTTGCATCAAGTCATATAGTTGTTCTTTAGTTGGTTCATTATCATCATTTTCATTATCATTATCATTATCACTATTATGAGCATATTCCATTTCACTTTCATCATCACTCTCATCATATAATACCTTAGCTTCTTTAGCCATGAAGCATGAAGAGGATGAATCAAATAGTGATGGCTTCTTGTTGATAGCAATGGAAGCAAAAGCCTTGTTGGATGATTCTTCTTCTTCTTCTTCATTATCTTCACTTTCTCAAGTGATCACATAGGCACCATTTTTGCCTTTCTTGAATGTCATCTTGGCCTCTTTCTTCTTCTTCTCAAACTTGTCCTTTTTGTTCTTCTTCTTATCATAAGGACATTCCGCTTGAAGGTGCTCGGTGCTATCACAATTGAAGCACTTTCTTTGTTGCTCATTTCTTTTGAAGTTGTCATTTCTCTTCTTAAAGCCTCTTCTCTTGATGAACATGTGACCCATCTTCTTGACTACAAGAGCAAGTGCCTCATCATCAATTTCAAATTCCCCATCTTCATTTTCATCTTCTTCTTCTTCAATGATGGTAGCTTTGCCCTTGGAGGAGGTGGCCTTGAATGCTACGGTCTTCTTTTTCTTCTCATCTTCCACCTTCTCCTTGTCATCAACATCTTGATCATATTTGTCATAGGTCAATACTTCACCAAGCAAATCATTAGGCTTCATTGCTTCAAGCCCATCTCTTTGCAACATCATGATCAACATCTTGAATCTTCTAGGTAAGCTCAATAAGAACTTGTGACAAAATCTTGATCTTGAGTCTTGTGCCCTAAGCTCTTGAGATCATTGACTATCACTTGCAATCTATGAAACATTTCAATGATTGTTTCATCATCCTTTTTCTTGAAGTTCTCAAACTCACTCTTGAGCCCATATAGCTTGGCACTCTTCACAACCTTAGTGCCCTCATATGTTTCACTCAACCTTGTCCATACTTCATTTGCCAAATCTAAATCCTTGATGCCCTCAAATACTTTTGTGTCAATACCATTGTAAAGTGTATTGAGAGCCATTCTATTGCATGTTCTATTTGCTCTATCTTCATCGGTGAGATGATCGGGATCAATGATAGCAAAATCATTCTCGGTGACTTGTAGTACTCTCTCATGAATAGAACCAAGGTACATTGTCATTTTTCTCTTCCAATGAGCAAAAGAACTAACACCATCAAAGAACGGTGGCTTGCCCCCAACATGATTGAACACAATTTGAGCCATTTTTCACACCGAAGGATGTTAAGCCTTGATTAAAACGGTGACCACGGCTCCGATACCACTTGTAAGGTCCTAGATGGCTAGAGGGGGGTGAATAGCCTATTAAAAATTCTACAAGAACCACTAAGCAAACTTGTTAGAATAACAAACGGCGTAAAGCGAGTTTTGCTTAGCCAAAGGATGTGATGCAAGCCTCCTATCCACAAGTCTAGTAGATTAAGATCTCTAGTTCACACAAGAGCTATGTCACTAGGGTTACACTAGAGAACAAGCTAACACTATTAGCAAAGCTACTATTAGAGCTACACAAGGTGAACTAGTGAATGTAAATGCAAGAGAGAGGATTGTGATTATTATACCGACGGTGAAGAGAAGATGTTGCCAATCACCAAGATGATATACAATCAATCAATATTGACAACAACACAATATGAAGACCAATCACCGGGAGACAAGAGACACAATATTTGTTCACCCGGTGTTCATTTGTGCACCGACAAGCTACGTCACCGGTTGTGTCGACCAACACTTAGATGGTTCCTCGGTGTGACCCTCAAATCACTTGCCCCTCAAGGCACGCCCCGCAAGGCACCGCAAGACACCACTCTCAAGCGAGGTAACTCAATGACACGCGGAATCCACTAGAGTTGCTTTTGGCGTCCCGCCGAGGAAAGCACAAGAACCTCTCACAAACAACCGGAGGTGGCCAAGAACAATCACCTTCTCTTGCCAACGTCTCCAACAATCTCCAAGCCGGCTAGGAGCGGTACTCTCCAAGAGTAACAAGAAATCCACCGGCTAAACCACCCACAAGTGCCACTAGATGCCCTCAAGCTATGCAATGCACTTTGGGATCACTCAATCTCACTTTTGATTTGCAATCAAGCAAGAGAGATGAGTGGGAGGAGTAGCTCTAGCTCAAAGGATGCACAAGAGTGTTAGAAAATACCAAGAGACCTCCCCAAGGGCCGGCCAACAAGTATTTATAAGCATCCCAAACAAATAGAGCCATTACAACTCCACTCACGTTTTTCGCGGGACCACCGGACGCGCCGGTCGTAACTGACCGGACGCGCTCAACCGCGTCCGGTGCCTCTGCGACGTCCACGTGTCCTCTGATTTCAAATTCGTCCGTTAGATCCTCCAACGGTCACTGCGCGCCAACGGTCAAACGAGCGACCGGACGCGCTGCTGCGAACCACCGGACGCGCCGGTGCGCACAGTACCCGCTCGCGCGAAGACATCACCGGACGCGCTCCTCTCAACCACCGGACGCCACAGTACCCGCGTCCGGTGGGAGTCCAGTAAGCTCCCTGGACCACCGGACGCGTCCGATGGTGTGTGACCGGACGCGCTCCGCGTCCGACGTCCTCGGATCCCTCAGGGTGAATGACCGGACGCGCCGGTCCCGTGGGTCACCGGACGCGCCGGTGTCAAACCCTAGCTCGCGCGCCTGACGCCCGCGCTGCACTGACCGGACGCGCTGGTCCACAGTGACCGTGTCCGGTGCAGCGTCCGGTGCAGCTCTGTGACCGCGTTCGCTTCCGTTTCTTTTCCGACTTCTGGCGCAATGGAAAATAGGCATTTCATTTCCCCGAAATCGCCTGAATCCCGCGCTCGCACGCTCGGCGGGAGGGAGAGTGGAACCCAAACCCCTCTCTACCCGCAAACCATAGCGCGACCAATGACACCTTTGCAAATGTGCCAACACCATCAAGTGTACATCTCCATGTGCTTGTATGTTAGCTTTTTCTCAATCATTTTCAAAGGTTTTCCAGTTAGCTCACTAGGCCCTACATGCAATGCATTTCATGAATTCACCTAGTGGCACCCATGCGTCGAATAACCGATAAGACTTCCCCTCTTAATAGTTCGGCTATCGACCCTAAACCACTCACACCCTCTATGGTGTCTTGAGTGTAAAACAAAATGGCCCTATGGTTATACCTTTGCCTTGAGCCCATTTTGTTTCTCCAAAGGATATGATCCACTTCATATCATCACATGACTGTCTCGATCCATCGACCTTGACTTCACTTGCTCTTCACCGTTGCATTGGTCCGTCGGCGTCAAGTCTTGCTCAAGCTTCACCATCGCATGGTCCTTAGCTTCGAAGCCTCGACTAGCCCTTCACCTTCACAACCGGTCCATCGAGCCAAGCCTCATCTTGGTCTTCACCATCTTGGTCATATGAGTCAATGTCATGTCTCATATTCAATGACCACCTTTATCTAAATCATCCACTTAGATACAAAGGTTAGTCCTAGGTTTCATCAATTAGCCAAAACCAAACTAGGGACTTTCACCCCCCTAGGCCGAATCTGGCCTCCCCCTCCCCGAACATATGGCAGCGTGCGGCGATGCCGGCCGTGGCCGCGTTCGACCCTTCTCCTGCCGGGCCGCCGACTACTGTCCTGCGGCTTCGTCAGGCCTGTGCTCCGTCAGGCTAGTCGTTTCTGGCCTTGGCGCGTGGGGGCTGGCAACCAGTGGTTGTGGTCGGCCTTGTTATCGGACTTGGCCATGTCGATCCCGCTGCCCTCCACCACCGTGCCGCCCCTCTCCGCTGCAATTCCGCCGGGCACAACCACGCCGCTACCCACGGTCACCACGTCCGCCATGGTCTCGCAGTCCTTGCTGCAGATGACCGTGGGCGCGTCCTCCTTGGCCGTAGGCGTGATGACCAACGAGCAGCTGACGGCGGCTGTCCTCGACCTCGGCAAGATGGTGGCAGGCATCCAGTCCTACCTCGGCATACCGCCACTGCAACCAGCCAGCTGGCTGCTGTCGCAATCGGGCGTGGCCTCTCTGCCACCGGTTGTCCCCTACGTGATGCCAAGTTACGGCACGACGCTGCTGTCGTTCCAGGACTTGCAGCCAACGGTGCAGCCAATATTGCAGCAGATCGAGCAGGCGATGGACATCACGATGGAGCCGGCAGGGAAGATGCTTTCCTGTAAGGTGTCTGCGGCGGTGCGGCTACAGGCTGCGGCGCGCGGCCTCCTAGCACGTCGGCTGCTGCAGGAGATGCGCAAGCCTATGCACGAGGCGACCTTGGCGACGGTCGACCTCAGCTCAGCGGAGCGCGACCTCGCCCCGTGGGACGGCCACCAGCAACCGCGCCGACCCGCTGCTGTCTTCAGGCACGAGCATGGTGTTTTTCCCGCTCGCAACGACCTCCAACTCTGCGGCAGCGGCGATAGGGGAGTCGCTCCCCTCCTTGTCACCGGCGGGGACGCACTACCTAGCGCCACTGCACTCCGTTGTCGGCCGCCGCGAGGACGTCTCCGCTGGTCGCTATCGCGACTAATTCCAGGTGGCTCTACCCGTACACCCCTCTCGTTCCGGTGGGCTCCATGGGATCCAGGTGGCTACACACGTGCAAGTCCATCATGCGGAGGGTGTCCGCCATATCTTCAGGAGTAACAAATAAAGAGTCGTAGTTTATTTCAGGTCAATAAAATAAGCCGAGATGTAAAAGGCTTGTTTTTAAGTGATAGGTTTGTGTCGAGTCGAGTTAGGTTGCAGCTCGAGGATGAGCTGCATGTCCAGGTGGGGTGTAGTGTTAGAAGAGTCAAGGGCCTATTGGGCCTTAGCCCGTTAGGGTTAATTAGTCGCTTGCTTAGGGGTCAAGTAAGACCTCTTCTCTATATAAGGAGAGGAGATGTATCAATCTAATCAAGCAAGAGATTAGAAGGAAAAACCTTCTCTCTTGCCGGCCGTGGGCGAAGCCCCGCGGCCGGCGTTCCCAGCGCCCCTCACAGCCCTAGCCGCCGTTCCTCGTCTCTCGCGTGAACAGTACCGCGTGAACAGTACCCGCGGGTACTGTAGCGCCGCGGGTACTGTAGCGCGTCCGTCGCCGCCGCTTCCCTCGACTCTCTCCTCTCGATCCCAACAGCGTCCATAACAGGCCTGCTGGGGCCGCGGCTTCCTCCCCCAGCCGGCCAGTGGTGGCCTGTGTTGGGGCCGAGCTCCCCTGCGGCTGCCTGGAGCCTGCTCTGGTGTTTGCGGCTCTGTCTGCTGGCGTGGGGTGGCAGCGGTCCCTCCTGTCCATTTGCGGCCCCTCCTGTCTGTTTGCTGTCGAGTAGTTTCTGGGTGAAAACCCTGCCCAGCTTCTTGCTGTGGGCCGGCGGCGGTGCTGCGGTCTGCCTCATCTTCTTGGAGGCGTCGTCATAGTTACTACTTGTCGCGAGCGATGGGGCAGGTTCTAGGACGAAAGTCCTCGTGCGCTACTTCCAACATTGATGGCATCTGCGGATGTCATTTCCTTCCTGAAGGCCTTGTTGGAGCACGTCTGCCATGCTGATCCTCTCGCCGAAGTGTCTCTGTGATGTGCTTATGAATGCCCAACTTGCTCTTCACTTTGGTCTGTCCACCGTGTCCAGTGTTGCCGCCGTCGTTTTGGTTCTTCGCAGCAGATGCTTGGCTGCTCGCGCTCTCCTTGACGGATGCTTTGTCGTCTTTGTTCCTTGGCGGATGCTTTGCCGCCATTGTCGCCCCGGTCTCCTCACTTTGGTAGAAGCTTGCTGCTGAGTGCGTGATGGCCCTCTACTTGACAGATGCTTTGCTGTCATTGTTCCTTGGTAGATGTTTTGCCACCGTTGTTTTGGTCTCCTCACTTTGGCAGAAGCTTTGCTGCTAAGTGCGTGATGGCCTACTCCTTGCTGATGCTTTGTCGCTTCAGGTCGTCTTTGGTGGATGCTTTGCCACCATGCTGTGGTTCTGGTGGATACTTGGCCATCGTGGTCTCTTCTCTAGCGGATGCTTTGCCGCTGTTATCACACCGGCTTCTCTTGCGAATGCTTTGCCGCCGAGGTCGGTTGGTCTTCGCCTTGCGGTTTACCTACACTGTGGACTACCAATGTGTTGTTATCTTCATGTAATAGGCTCCGTCGGGTCAGGAGTTGAGGTGGACTGTACCCCCCTCGTGTATTCTTGCTACTCATTTGTATCTTCGTTTGTGTCTATGGGATTGTGTTGGTAATCAAGGATTACCTGCAAGTCCTGTGTAACCTTAAAACTCTACTTCTGCTTAATGAAAAACATGTCCTAGGGTACGATCGCGAAAAAAATACGAGCAGTGATCTACAGTTCCATTGCTTATTACACTGTTAGTCGTTGGCCGTCATTAAATGATCTTGGTTTGTTCATCTTGCCGCTGTAGGGATCTGATTGCTCTGTCAACTAGCACAGTAAAGAGCTTACACTGAGTATTTAATCCAAATCCTTTTCTACAAATATTGTGCATAAAAAGAAACTGATGATATGGTACCTTATAGCTTCCCTAGATTTCGGACAGGCTTATATATAATTATTAATTGTTGGTTTGTCCTGTAAGAGCATTCACTTATTTCTTTGCTAAATGCCAACTATCAATCATTACATTAATCTGCACGATGTGCATTAAGTCAGTTAGCGAAAATTATATGTGCCATTTGTGTAAAGCAACTTTGAACTGAATCATCTTCATGTGACTTGAGATGTTGAATAGTTAGTCCTCATGCACCACGAACAAGTATAAGCACCCACAGTGCAATTTTTCTCAACTTTTATTAGCTAACGTGTTTCAGGCCTTTTTAATAATTGCATGATCATCCTTTGTTTCAAAATGGAAACTCTTATGTTTGTTAGTTACTCTTTTTTCTCGAACACAGGAATTTTTTTAAAAAAAAGCTAACTCGCAGGAGAATTGCGTATCTTTGTTTTAAAGAGAGACAAAGATCGGACCCATACAACAGAACTCCTAGCATGTCAGTAGAGAAATATGAGTATGGTTACTTCATCATCCACCATGATCCACTAGACGGAACCTGTCAATAGTTCTAGCCCTTTTTTTCAGGAGATATTTAAGGCCTTTCTGTATGGAGTTTAAGACAGTGAAAATCGTAACTAGTATTTCTTTATCGATTTATAGACAGCAAAAGAGTTAGCAGTCATGAACATCTAATAATGAAATACTGGAGTAGGACTGTTTT